>CAJQUW010013382.1:0-62957 GCA_907163375.1 Prostheceraeus crozeri | reverse complement strand
GCTGCGACCTTTCTCATTATTGCTATTATACTTTTGCAATCAAATGCTGAACAATTATTAGGCATCGTCTTGCTTGAACATGAAAATTGATGGAAAGATTACCATAAACATTATTACTAAAATTGACAGCTATTCGCCAATTGTACACTTTCTGTGAAAATCTGAAAAGCTAGCAGTCCATATTATGTTATATATCTATTATAGTTCATGTTATATATATAGGAGTCCATGCCTACGGGGACTCGTGCATTAAATCCATGATTAAATCTATGACTCGGACTTTCTAAATCTGCAAAGTAAAATATCAGTACTTTATTATATATGTAATTATCTAGTATACTTTATATAGGTATAGCTAGCTTTTGAGGTCTATACTGTTTTTTATTGACCATTTATGGGGTGATATAAGCCGAGCCGTAGGCGAGGTTATATTACAACAATTTTTCAAGGTTTTGAAACATTACCCCAGATGAAATCAATTCAATTACTGATGTTCAGACGTGTAATCCGATGTTGAGAATGTGGCAAAATTGAAATGAAGTATTTTCCCTCTGAAGGTGATGAAAGCATTCTTGCGCTTTGTGCAAAGATGATATGAATTTCACGTGCGCTGATATCGTAAATCCTGGTGGATCGTTGCGACCAAGTTTTATAACATTTGCATACAATGTTTCCACATTTTCGAGGAAGCTTTTGCAGATGCTGAACTAAAATCCCAGCTCATTCAGTCTTGAAATTCAAGCTTCAAAATTGGGGAAACTGTTTTGAAAACCTCTTGGCAGAGATGCATGCACTTAGTGGTCACTGCTTGCGCATTATTGCTCTATTTAGTACCCAGATTTTCTAACACAATAATGAAAGGATCTGCGGCACCTGAAACATGATTTTTCATTACCAACATTGCGATCTGAAACGAGTTTTAAATGTAAAAAGCATTGTGGATAGAAAAATAAATAAATAAATTGTCGAATTTTGCAACTTCCATCAATCTATGGCTAATCCAATTCTTCAGATAATTCTCATTTTTTCTGCTTTCACACATGAATATGTGAGGTAAGTAAACATCACTCTACAATTACCTTTATTTTCACTATTCGCCAATTGTACAAAGCAGTTTTGAGCTAACAGTCCAGGTGCTGTATCTAGGAGTCCGTGGTTTGAGTTTTTTTCTTCAAGAAATGGCTATATTTGGCAATAAAATACAAACTGATGTAAAAAAAGTCCTGCGTACCTAAAAGTTCAAGTTACCTGTATCGCAAAGAAGAGGAAATAATCACAAACGAAGAGGGATAAACATAATCACTGCAGGTCCGTGCTGTTCGCAGTATAACTCTTCAGGATTGATAACGCGCTACTCCTTATTAAGGATAACGATATTCGTCCACATACTGATGTTAAAATGTCATTGTAGCCAGCACCGGTTTGGATCGACAGCTGCTGTGATATTCTGTGGATGAAACTGGCTACTTCTTCTCCATAACCACCATAAATGGTTAATGCTAATGGAAGGCAGGTCCACCCCAGCTCTCGACACTTCTCGCCACTTCTGAGCCCTTTTGCGGTCCTTTGCTGTAGCTGTTGCAGCCTGAACAGACGCACTCGCTCCAAGTATATTTTTGGAATTGAGCGGATGCACGACTGTTACATCAACGGTCGCTGACTGGCCTAGGATCCAGTCCGGGATCAAAATGTCTGCTGGACGAGAGTCTGGATTTGCACTGCCTTGTCCAGTGCCGCATTCCATGCGTGCGCGCAGCTGTGCACGATTGCAGCTGTCAAAGATGATGTTGCGGATTTTGTTGTGCCGAGTCACGACATCATCATCCTTGTTGCAGGTGGTTGAATGATGACCACACGGATCCAATGAATTGAATGGATGGAAAGGACATGTTGAGCCAAGATCGTGGAGAGGCAACCCTAACCACCATTTCAGCGCTGCTCGCATCTCGTTTGGCGCTCAGCTGAGATTAAGTCCTGGAGATGGCACCACTCTGAGCTAGTCGGCCGCATGGGGAACAGATATGTGGTCCAGTCGTATGCGGTCGGCAAGGCTCGAATCCGATCGCAATACATCAAAGCAACGATGGTCAATGTTGGATGACAGCTGTCGTGGTTGGAATGAATCACTCGAGATCACTATATCTCCGAGTTATCACTATATCTCAATAACTGGTTTGAGTTAGTGATATCAATTTCGATAATCGACATCAAAAAGTCATAGAAATGGATCTATACTCATACCACGAATGCATGAAAGATCCAATCCCATGGAGAAAGCAGATAATACCATTGATGGAAGTACCATGCTACTGTGAATGCCATGTTTTTATTTTCTTTTGAATTCAACTAATTTATTTAAATTGAATACATAATAAAAAAATACCATCGTTTAAAACACGCTCTAAAAAAGTATGATAAAAAAGTCACAAGTGAAAGCCAAAAAAAGTCTCTTCTTGCCTCGGCGTTGACCACCATGACAGCTTATTATTGACGCCATATTATTGACGGTTATCTATGGAATCAATCAATACTGTCACTGAACAATTTCCGTATTGATATTGCAAATTATCAGATTAGAGATTTAGATATCTACTACGACTATAGCATTTTATAGAATTACTATAATAACACTGGTCAACAAAGAAAAAATAGTCTAAGTGTTTTTAGCTGATTTCGGGTAAATCAAGTGTGTTGATTTCAAAAATCACCTCAGATTTGCTCAATCAGGTCAACTTTTTAAACTAAGCTACATTTTGGATTTTTCAAGTTGGGTTGGGTTTAGTGGAGGAAAATGGTCCTAAATCAGTTGAAAAACTTCTGACTATTTTCAAAAAAAATTTTTGTAACACAGTGTAATAATAATAAATTATTCAACATCTACACAAATGAGTACAGACAAATTAGCAATTAAACATGAAAACACAGCATCATGAGCAGGCGCGAACGTATAGGCTCAGTGAAATTCATGACAGTTTTGATGCTGTCCGCTACACCACACTGCGGTCGTCTTGCAGAATGAAGAGAAGGGGGAATCCTACACATCGCAACACGTAAAACATTAATCATGGACCCTCCACAAATAACTATAATGAAGCTGAGGTACGAGCCTTTTAATGGCATGTTTTCAGTAATGGCAGCTGATATGCGACGAACAATCAGCTGTCGCAAGCGATGGTCACTAATAAATATACTACTAAATTCTCATAAGGCTTTGAAACGAACTGAGTCTCCCACTGTTGAAATGTCCATAGCTTGCAGTAAACCTGAATGATGTGCAGATTTTGGCAGTCTCAAAGCCGATGTGTCCTGTTACCTTCTCCATAGACTTCTAAACTATTTAAGGACGTCTATTATGTAATGGATAACGCATAGATTTGAGGTCATTATTTGCTATAATTTTATGACAAATAATGACCGAAGAAATCTATGCATTATCTGTCATAATGCATGACCTTTTCCATAGAAGTCTGCACCAGGTTAATAATTTCCAATCAGGAAAATAATTACCTGCTTCGTGGAACTTATCAACCTGTGGACATAGAAAGCCTTACAAAATCATGCATTATATCATGAAAATAGCCTACACAGCAATTTACCTTATTTTATAAATCTGAATTTGTGATAGTGTAGCATATATTTCATCTGTAGCCTATAGCTGATCATGGAAGAATTGACGTTTGACGACACTTGAAATTTTTCCAGAAATGGCTTCCCAAATTGAATCCAAGACAGAAAGTGATTTATATCAACCCTCGAATAATTCTAGTCTCAGTCAAAGATTTGCATCGACTTCTCAAAGTGACATGGACAATCATTTGCGATCAAGAGTGGCTCCAAAAACAAAATCAAAAGAAAATTGGGCTTTGAACATTTTCTGACAATGGCATTCGCAATGGAAAGTTAAAATAAATGGACCACCAAAAGTATTTCATGACATTGAAGAAATGACTGCCGACGATCTTTGCCATTGCTTGAAATATTTCATAGCAAATGTTAGAAATGCCACAGGCAAACGGTATCCTCCTAAGACACCAAAAGCCCTTTTCTATATGATTCAACATTACATGAATACGAATGTAATTGGAAACTTCCCTTTTCAAGGATCAATCTTTTAAGAAAGCAAGAAATGTTCTTGATGCCGAAATGTGTTTGTCAGCAGTAGAAAGTAATGTCACCGTTCCTAGAAGAGCAAAAGCATTAACAAGCGATTATGAAGATGAATTGTGGAGTCATGGAATGCTGGGTTGTGGTTGTCCGAAACAATTACAAGAAACTGTTATATTTTCATAAGGCATTCACTGTGGTTTGAGAGCGGCAACAGAACATCAAGAACTGTTATTTGGAGAAAAAGGTTAACTTCAGCTACATGTTGGAAATGGCCAAGAAGTGTTAGTATACACTGAAGTTGTTTCAAAAAACAAAACTTTTGGATTGAATAAATCAAGCATGGAGCCAAAAGTTGCATGTGTTTTACCAAATGATAGCTCACCGCGTAGATGTTTGATTAACATTTACAAGTAGTATGTAAGCCATCGTCTACCATCCACAAATATAGAGTCATTTCACTCAACATGTATACAAAACCCTAAAACATCAGTTTGGTTTAAGAATATTAGGAATTCATTCAACATAAAAAGTGACGAAGAATTTAATGACAAGACTTGGAATGTCTGGCTTCTACTCAAATAAGTCTTCGTCGAACAAGTAAATACCAGACTAGTAGAAGCAGGTATTCCTAGGGAAGTGGCAAACCGGCGCATAGGACATATTTCCGAGGCTGATGCAACTTATGTCACTGAAAATGCTGTGGAAAGGGAAATTTCAAAGGTCCTATGCAATGAAACAATTGAAGAAGTGACCATTGACAATCCGCACCCATCGAATAGACCCTCATCGATCTTCAAAAATTGCTCCTTCCATAACTGATCTTTTGTTGACCCAAACAACTAATGTTATAAGGTATATTCTTGTAAATGTGCATAGTGCTGTTATTACGCATATCGTCTTGTTATTACGTTTGCTTGTATTTCTAAAAAATCTGTGCTTCAGGGAATGTGCTTTTTCAATAACATAGAGATACTCAGTAATTCAGAGCAGTAGTATATACACCTCAAAGGGAGTAGTAGATATTAACATAGCTTACTGGTTTTTGGAGTTACACCATATCAATCTACTCGTCCTTCGGACTCGTAGATTGATATTCGTATAACTCTTCAAACCAGTAAGCTATCTTATACATAACACTTCCCAGGAGGTTGATAATACAGTCAGGGATGTCTATGAAGATGAAATCTATGGCGATGTCTACAAGCAATAATTCCTAGGTGACAATCTATGTTTTTAATATGGATATCTGAGAAGCTTTGCTCTAAAATTCTGACTATCACATAATTTCTATGGAGATTTGACATAGAATGCTTCTTCCGAACAATAATTCCAAACATAATACTGTGGCGTTGTTATAGCCTGATGGTCTCGTATGTATCATTTGGTGGCGAACAATCGAATGAGTATTCAGTACGTAGAGGGACACGACAAAGAGCCATACTGTCACCACATCTGGCAAATGTGCTTTTGAGACCACTGCTTGAACAACTAAACAACAGTAATCTCGGAGCTTCTCTACTTGGATGCCATCTACCAGCAGTTTGTTATGCTGATGATATAATCTTGATTTCAACTAATCAGTCGCATCTTCGTCAGCTGCTGCTGTCCATAATTGAAAATTTTGCTCATCCGAACCCAAAGAAGACGAAGAGTCATTGCATTGTTTTCGGGGAACAGCTGTTGGTACAAACTCCAAAATGGTTCTTGAATGGTCAGCAACCTCGTACAGTCTCTCCATCTATTCATTTGGGAATACTGATGAATTCGCAATATCGTGGAAAGTCGCATGTTGACAATCGTACAAAAGCGTGCTTTCTATGGATTATCGCCGGTCGGCATGTTAACTCAAAAGTTGGGTCCTCATCAAAAGGCATTTTTTATGGAATGCGATAGTTCTACCAACACTCACCTTTGGATGCGATGTAGCGCCTCTCCTGGTGACTGACATTGATCAACTTGAGGCATGTCAAGCGGCGAGCATCATGTCAGTCCTACGATTATCTCGAACGGTACGTTCGGCATTCCTCTCTTTTGAAGGCGCTTTGCATCACACCGATTCGCATGTGCTCCGCAAGAAGGTTTTACGTACTTGCTACAACTGCCTCAATACAGACACTCGGCTTCGAAAGGCACTTATAAATGGACTTCCGTTGTAGTGCATCTCGCCTGGACTGATGGTGGGAATCTTTTGTGATACTGGTTGCAGACATTTGTGGTGGCCATATAAGTGTTCTGATGGATGTGGTTAAAGGTAGAATTGAGAAGCTAAGACTTTCAGCACCTGTGTGTTGTGATGGTGTTGTGGACAGCATTCGGACGGCCTTAGCGTTCTCAGAGGCTCGTAGGTCCACTTTTTTCTTTTATGCGGAACTTCAATGATGTTCCTGTGTATAACTTGATTGTATTTTTGTCTTAATTGACGCAGAATAAAAGGAAATGAAAAATGCAGTTTTAAACCCAATGCAATTTAAATGTAATTCAGCGGACAATAATGCCATGGACTCCTAGATATATATCTAGGAGTCCATGATAGTGCCAACTACGGCACTAGTATCCGCCGAGTGAAGTAGAAATCGGCATGACTTTCATCTTCATTGGGTTAGAATAAACACAGAAAAGGTGTAGTGAGTAAAGTGGACGGAACTTGGCAAAACCAATTCAATCAGCTATAAGAAATTTATGATTAATTTCCAAGTGGACTAGCGTCCCGAACTATAACTATTCGGAAAGCAATAAATGAATATGACACAAGTCGATCGTTTACCGATTCGAACAAAAAACTGATATTAACAATCATCCACTAAGACTTCTCATGAATCAGATAATGATTTTGTAGCTTTGCTAAACTGGTTAACGATTTATTCTTGACGCCAATTCCGGAACAGCTTCAATTAAAAACCTTTTGACGCACAGAAATGGGAATAACGACCAACTTCATAACATAACATTTCTACTCATCTAGTATCCATGTTCACAGAGGATTAATGCAGTTTCAGCGCACTAAATGATTTCAAAGCAAATCTAGCAGATGTTCACGCATCATCCGCTAGATTATTAGGAATTAAAACAGCTTGAAAAGCCTTTCTGTCGAACAAATCAGGTTTCCCATGAAGGGTATGCTGAGTTGTGTACGAGTAACATACTGCAATATTTATCATATTTGACGGTTTTGTGCTTTAATTGCCTCATTTTTCTATTTCTCTAGTGTCATTACTCAGATTTCCAGCCTTCGCTGTGCAGATGATATGCCTTACATGGATGACATTTTGGGCTCCAATGCGGAAAGCCCAAAGATCACATCATGGTCATAAATGCCTTTGCCCCAGTGCATGCCTCTGCACCAAATGAATATCACTATGAAAGCAGGATTAGGTAACTCCTCATTTAACTTGCTTGTCATACTGCTCCATCTATTATTACTCATCCCTGATGACGTATTGCAGATAGATAACTAAAATTTGTGAATAATGAAGTAATTTATCTTGATTGAACCATTTTCTTCAATTGCATGTGGATAATTTCTTGTGCATGTCTTTAATAGCACGAATGCTGAGATCGTGACAGCTCCTCCTTAGAGATTGACCAGTTGGGGAGAGGCTATATCGAACAAGAACGTGGTTGGAATCAATCTTCAAGGGTGAGGCAGAAAAGGCGGTTTTAAGAAGTTTAGCATAAAAAGGTGATTTGAAATTCATCTTTATTAGTCGACGTGAAGCGAGAAGCATCAACTGGCCCTAGCAAAGATGAATTCCCTAACCCGTCTTTGATGGAATTATGTGAAGAAAGTCCTAATGAGAGGTCTGGAAGTTACAGATGACACTGCTACTTTGTTGAGTACCTGAGACTGGACGGTCAACTTGAGTGGAGGAGACGACATTGCCGCTTGTGAAAATGAGAGTGCAGGAGATGCATATAAAGAGTCTTAAATGGTAAAAATATTATGATCATTTGAAAAATATTTAAATTGACTGAGGTATTAGGCTTCAGATCGGTTTGGAATGTCAGGATTATGAGGACAATGTGAGCATTTATCTTTTCGCGAGTTAGTGAGCGAGGTAACATCAGACTCTAATCTCGGCGAGAGAGACGAGAAAGAGTTTTCTAGTTCTTGAAACTTTGAAAACAATGGGTGGAAAGGAGACTTGGGATTATCCTGATTATTGAAACAATTTCCACTAAATCAACATATATATTATTTATGACCGTCTGCATATTTTTTCAATAAATCAGTTTAAATTGATTCTACATTTGGAGAGTGGGAATAAGTCTTGTTAAGATAAAGTCCATGATCAACATTGATAACAGATGAAAGTTGACGAATGGAAAGACGCAAACAAAGATAATGCACTCATGAGCGGAAGTAACAGCATTCGATTTCCGCAGCATTGAAGGCCACACCAACAGGAATGTTCAACATGATTATCTGATACACGCTTATTCTTCAACGATTTCGAAACTCTTGGTATCATAAAAATCTCAGCCTACTGGAATAGAACCCGAAAACTGTCACGCGTTAGACGGACACGCTTCCGCTAGACTACTGCAACTCTCTACCTCATTGCTGACAGCAGATGATTTTAGCCTCATGCTTTCAGTGAAGAAATCCAGCCGAAAGAGGATAATGAAAAGAAGATGACATAGAAATCCGACTTCACACAATACGCCAAGCTACAGTCATGTCCGGCAGTCAGAACGAGGCCGCAAATGAGACTTTCACACAATGATGTAGACCTATGCCTGCTCTACCTGCCGAGCTGTGCCGGGTTCCTCTTCTTGTCAGACACGATCAAAGAAAAACACATGTCAAAAGGTCCTAACTGCTTCGGCTATGATAGACAGCTCTTTACGATTGGTTAAAGAAAGATATCGATCAATGATAGTCCTATCAAATTCACGGATAAAATAATAGGCAAGTCAGCGTTTGATTTTTCATCTCACTTACTATTGCTCTATCAGTATAGCGTGTTGAGCGGTGGAAGTGCTGGAAGAAGACGCAAGTATACTCCTTATTTTCGGTAATATCCATCTTTTCAAGTGAATTTTGGTATCATCTGATTGCATTTTGTCTGCGCTATCCATTGGTGTCTGTTTCAACTTCGTTGGACGTCACTGAGAAACAGTGTTCTCAGAAAGATCAAATATTGTGTATATTCGGCTCTGAGCTAAAAGTTCAACCTCCATATATGATCAATTCTTATCTTCGAGTATTGAATCTTATATCATCTGATTCCCTGGAAGCTGCGCTTTTATTTGACCTGCGTCTCAACGTCGTAGGACGTCGCTGTGATCCAAAATTCCTGAATCGTGATTTCCTATCGTCTCATATGTTTTTGCCGAGTCACGTATCGAAAGTCAATAGCCCCTGTTCCGCATCAGTCTAACCAAATTCTAAGATTCAGTTTGATACCTTTAATCAAGCTCATTGTTGTCTGTCTAGTCGTGTGGTTTATGGTTGCAACTGCACATTCTGAAGTTCTTGGTTCGAACTCTATTCAAGTGATATTTTTGCAACGATGCAGTCATTTAATCAGTTTTATCTATTTATTGATAATAATAACAATAACAATAATAATAATAATAATAATAATAATAATAATAATAATAATAATAGTAATGGTGTGTGTTTCAAGAGTGAATGATAATCAAGTTTCACAAGTGATTTCCAGTGACTGATGGCAATAAATGCTACTATAAACAATACAGTTTCAATAAAAAGTTCAACTTCGATAAATAAGTTTAAAAATAAAAATGATTCGTTTAAAAAATCAGGCAAAAAATGTCACAATCAAGAGCGGGTGGCACAGTGGTTACTGTCTCTGGCTATGGTCCAGACGTGCCTGGGTTCGAACCCGCTCCCAGTCACTTATTAATTTCGGCCGGGTGTGTGGCTAGCACCTGTAATCCAGCTACCTGGAGGCCCTTGATGATGGATCCAGTCACCTATTAACTATATAAACACCTATTAATTCCAATATATAATATAACCATTATACTATGTCTCAGCCCGACCGGGTGCTTTGGCAAGCGCCTGTAATCCAGCTACTTGGAGGTCTAATAAAGTGGTAACGTGAAGGCTGCATTAATAATGATATATAGGGACCTAACTAGGGACTACTAACATCTAAGTAACCCATAAGTGCCATGCCGGGGGTTCGAAGTGGTGAACTCCTTAATCTCGCTATGCCCGCCCAATACCCAATGAATGGAGAATAAATCAATTGTCATACCGGAACAGGCGTCGCCCGGGTTACCAAGGCCTGCGTTGAATGTTGGGAATCCAGGACGTTCAAGCGGTAGGGCTACTGGAGAGAACGAACATTGCAAACGTCAGAGAAGAAAATGGTCACATGCCAGCAACGCCCAAGTAATTGAGAGCTACTTCAAAAGTCGTCCGGACTAAAGAGGATATCGCAAGCGCATGCACGATATATGGAAACAGATGCATCCAGACACAACCGTGACAGAACAAGGACTCCTAAATCAAAAGCGATCAATTATGAAGAATAACTTGATGACCTGTCATGACATACAAGAAATTGCAAACCGAATATCACAGCCAGGAGTCGATGATAATGAAGAAATTGAAGAAAACAATAATAGCATGCCTTCTAGTCACGACGAAGAAGAGGAAGAAGACACAGCAACACAAGACGTGAACGTTAAAATATCAGAAAGACCACTATCTGTTGAAGAACTACAATCAAAGCTCCGAATTACCGAATACATTGAAAAATATGCAACTCTCGAAAACCGAGTGAATATAAGGAAGATACCTGTCAATAAGGAGACAAGGAAGTTGCTTGAACAAATCGAATTCGTGACAAGAAGCATTCCGACCAACAGCATAACCGAACTTAACACACTGATATATTCAGCTGCGAAAGTGACGGAAGAGCTGGTATACTCAAGCAACCAGGTCCAAGGTAAACGCATACCACCATGGAAACGACGACTACAGAAGCAAATTGAAACACTGAGGAGAGAAATCAGTCAATTAAAGTCGTATATGGAATGCAATGGAAGATTACCCCACTACATGCTGCGCAAATATCATATGGACACAAGAAGCACCAATGAAGTGTATGAAGATGCGAAACAGCGTCTAACAGCAATAAGTCATCGATTGAAGAGGTATGAAGATAGAAATGAACAGTTCAGAATCAACAAGCTATTCCTACACAATCCTAAGAAGGTGTATCGAAAGTTGAGAAGTCAAGAAGCGCATGAAGAGAGTCTAAAAGACAAGAATGAAGTAATGGAATACTGGAAAAACATATGGGAGTCAGAAGTGTGCCACAATGAGAATGCTGAATGGTTGGACGAGGTAGAAGACAAGTGTGATAGCATCAACCATTTTGAGGGAACCCGTTGAAAACGATAAGTTTTTCACGATAAGCTCTTTATCGAGTACTTTCGGTCACTGCACGCGACCATCGTCAGGACATGAGTGAGACAGCAAAACAAAACCTGTGTGATAGCATACAAAACCAAGCTAGTGTGTCGATATCCGATACTGACATGCAGTACAAACTAACCAGCATGGCAAATTGGAAAGCACCAGGTCCGGACAAGGTTCAAGCTTTCTGGATTAAGAAGCTAAAGAGCTTGCACTCAAGACTAACCACGTGCTACAACGAGCTCTTAGAGAACCCTACCTTAATACCAGAATGGATGGTCACCGGAAGAACCGTACTTATACACAAAGATGAAAGCAAACCACCACGCCCCGACAACTTCAGACCGATTACCTGCCTCCCAACCATGTGGAAGTTGTTCAGTGGGATCGTTGCAAGCAAGATCAACAGACATGTCGAAGCAAACAATATAATGCACCACGAACAGAAAGGATGCCGACCGAAATGCAGGGGAACCAAAGAACAGCTGGCCATAGACCGAACAATTACAAGTGAAAGCAAAAGGCGAAAGAAGAACCTGGCAATGGCTTGGATCGACTATCGCAAGGCATTTGACTCCATCCCACACTCCTGGATAACCAAATGTCTAGATATGTACAAGATCGACAAGGCCATACAAGAAGTTGTTGCTGTATCAATGACAATCTGGAAGACGAAGCTAACACATGCCAATGAAGACATAGGAATGGTGCAGATCAAAAGAGGCATCTTCCAAGGGGATTCACTGTCCCCGCTGCTCTTCTGTCTGGCGATGAACACACTCAGCGATGTCCTAGGACAGATGCAGCAAGCCTACAAATTAACATCAGGACAACGAGTGAACCACCTCCTTTACATGGATGATGTAAAGTTGTACGGAAGGACAGAAAGTGACATAAACGCCTTAATCAATGCTGTCAAGATCTTCAGCGATGACATCAGCATGCGATTTGGAATCAGTAAATGCGCACGTCTCATCACCCATAGAGGCCAGACAATTCACACAGATGGACTAGAGACAGATGGAGGCAATATTCAAGACGTGAATGAAGAAGGAGGATACCAGTACCTTGGAATCCCGAAACACCACACCAACCTGGATGACACAGCAAAGGCACAAGCAATCGCCGAGTACAAGAAAAGGCTGAGGAGTGTAATGAAGTCAAAGCTATACGCAATGCACAAGATCGAGGCAATAAATACTTTCGCAGTGCCTGTCATCAGCTACACAGGAGGAGTGGTGAAATGGAGAGTCCAGGAGCTTGATGAACTGAACCGCAAGACTCGCAAGATAATGAACATGTACGGCGGGCTGCACCCAAGAGCAGACGTGGATCGCCTCTACTTACCGCGGGATCGGGGAGGAAGAGGTTTGAAGAACCTGACCGACATAGTAGAGCAAGAAAATCGAAGCCTTACAGAACACTTGCACAACGTTGTTGATGACCCACTGCTGGCGGTGGCGCAATCAAGTGACCTGTATCGCCAACAAGAAGAAACAACAGATGATTGGAAAAAGAAGAGGATTGAAGATCGGTACCAAAAGTGGAGAGAGAAAGCAATGCATGGCCAATACGAACGGCAGATGAAAGAAATAACATCAAGGAAGGCATGCTACAGTTGGCTACGAACAGTCAAGCTGAAGATTGAGACGGAAGCACTACTGGTCGCTGCCCAAGATCAAGCCTTAAATACGAAAGCACATGCAACTTACATAATGAAGACAAGCACCGACGCAAAATGCAGGATGTGCAAGGCCGCAGATGAGACAGCAGCTCATATCTTAGCTGGATGTTCGAAGTTGGCTGGAACCGAATACATCAACCGTCATAATGAAGTCGCAAGAATAATCCACCGCGACATCTGCCTACACTACGACTTGCCCGTGTCGACCGAACCCTGGCAGCACGTGCCTGAGCCCGTCATAGAAAAAAGATCCTGTGGGACTTTGAGATAAGAACTGACAGAAGGATCACTGCAAGAAGGCCGGACATAGTGGTAGTTGACAAAGAGAAGAAGACGGGAATTATAATAGATATAGCAGTCCCAGAAGACCGGAATATATGCAATAAAGAAAAGGAGAAAATCACGAAATACCAAGACCTGATAATGGAAGTACAGAAGTTGTGGAATATCAGGACGAAGTGTATCCCTGTAGTGATCGGAGCACTTGGGGCCCACACAGTTAACTTGACAAAGTACCTGAAAGAAATACCCGGACACCATCATGTACCTCAGTTGCAGAAGGCCGCCCTGCTTGGCAGTGCCTATCTTCTCAGACGAACTGTAGATCTCCCTGAATCCTGGTAGGATTCCGAGATCTTGAGAAATGCCCCGGCTCGTAAGAGTCGTGTACCAAAAAAAAAAATAATGGTGTGTATTTCAAGAGTGAATGATAATCAAGTTTCACAAGTGATTTCCAGTGACTGATGGCAATAAATGCTACTATAAACAATACAGTTTCAATAAAAAGTTCAACTTCGATAAATAAGTTTAAAAATAAAAATGATTCGTTTAAAAAATCAGGCAAAAAATGTCACAATCAACGCATATTTACAGTTGTTTATTCATGATAAAGTGACATAAGGGAAAAATGTGTTTTTATATTTTTTGGTGCGTGTTAACTTTGAAGTGTAATGTTTTGAATGCTGTAAGAGTTTGGGAATGTTGAAATGGTATGTTTGACCATGATGAAGCTTACTGCTTGGTTACAAATGTAATTGGAAACGGAATTTTGTAGTTGCAGTGCGGCTTTTATTCTGTCAATAGCAGCACTTCAAGTAATTTCAAAGTCATGCCCTTGAACTGTGAAGATCTTTTGAAATTCAGAAAAACTCAAAAAGAAAAGTTGTGCATTTGACAAATTAATGTAAATTCGCTAAGAAAAGATAATGATCGTCCTTTAAAAGTTCTTAAGCATGAATACCTTCAAAGAATGAAGTTAGACATTCTATGCGTTCAAAAGGCAAAAATTGACAAAAGCATATCGGATGTTGAATTGTCTATTCATGGTTACAGAACATTTCGATTTGGAAAAAAACATGGTCGAACACTGCTCTACGTTAAAGATACCTTACCAGCTACTCAGATTCCACTGACAGAGAAAGGCGATTCATTATCTGCCATTGAAACTATTTCCCTTCATGTTATAACAACTGATGTAAAATTTGTACTGACATGCATCTATCGTAGACCAAGCAAGTCCTTAACTCTTGCACGTCAAGACATGCAGCGTCTTCTCAACATTTCAAATGCTGTAGAATCAGAAATGATGGTGATTGGTGATCTTAATTTGTGCTCTTTAGGGTCACACTGTAAAAGCAATTCTGATTTACTTCAGGACCTTTGTGATCAATACGATCTATCATGCCATGTTCGTGAGGTAACCAGACCATCCTCTGGCTCTTGCATCGATGTAAGGGGTGTTCGTTAACTTCGACGCGGTTTTTAGATAATTATTTCATAAGTTTCTAACGCCCTGAAGTTTTCCCCTATGAATGAAATATACTTCCCAGACTGTGTCTTTCGTATGTGACCCCTACTAGCGAAATAAAAGCAAAATGATCAGGTAGAATTTCTTTTAAACAAAAAAAAAACAAGACACGTTGGCTTTGCTTTATTCACTATCATATTCCTGAGATTCAATTTCCGTCAGGAGAAGTTCACTATCTTCTGTGAAGGAATCAATAGAATCCTGCGGATCACAAATGCTGCACCTGCACCGATGCTGTGAGGTTTTGCATAGCCAAGACGGATGAATTTTTGTGCCATTATTGTTGGCAATCTGATGAAGTTTAGCCGGAATCTCATGGATAAGTCGCACGCACAACTCCACGAAGACATTGTCCCACGCAGACTGAATCCCTTCTTTCCACTCATCATCAGACCCAGGTAATGGCCAATCATTGAAGACGACGTTAACCAGATGGCGCCATATTCGTTCAATTGGCCATAAGTCATCCATCTTTGAAGGGGCATACCATTCATGCTCCTTCTCACGAAGACGTGTCCGAAAAAAGTTCGGAAAATGCTGCTCTTTAAACTTCACGCTTTCTTCAGCTGTGTGTGGACGAGCCCAGTCATCTTCGAATATCATGGTGTTCCATTGAAGGGAATAACTGCTTGAAGTTATCCATGTTGTCCATCAGAAGAGCTCTGTATGAATTACCATCCACCGAGTGTGAGAGGAAAACAAGATTAGAGAGCCCATTGACCGACAGACCTCCCCAGACATGCCATCTTCTTGCATACTGTTCTTTATCCACCGGTGGAACCTCAGAGGCCCTATCGGCTCGCAGACGCTTGTTTTGTCGGTTCACATCTCCTGAGTCCAGCTCCCACATCCCACATCTTCTCATCAGTGAAGAGGCATCTTTCCCAGACCTCTACGGGTTCGTCCTTAAAGCAATCAGCAAAGGCCAAACGATTTTCAATGTGAAACGTTTTTAAGGTGCCCACATATCCGTAGCGAAGAGATTTCAAACCATTTCGCTTAAACTCATTTAAGATTGTTGACCTGCTGATGGTCTGATCGCGCTGCTCTTTGACTAATCTTTGAATGCTGGAGATCGAATATTGTTGATTCTCGATGATGATGCTTCGTTTCTGGTGATCGTGATGGTCTTCCTCCACCTTTTCCCCTTCTGTCCACAATCTCTTCCAACTCCTTGTTCCACATTTTTCTTATTCCACCTTCCATAACATTCCAACCATCAATCTGAAGCAGGTTTTTCTTTATGATTGAAGCTGACATCCCTTGCGATCGATAGTGGTGTACCAATACATAAACAACAGTCCTTTCAGTAGCCGAAATCGGTGATCGAGGTGATGCTGTTGTAGGAAACGGCATCGCGTGAATGACAGCAGATAGACATGATTCATTTAATTAAAAATTAGATATCTATGGTAGCGATATTGATCGCTAACTCGATGATGGCGACGAGACTTGACATCAATGCCATAGTTTTCATTCAAGTCTTTGCAATAGACACTTAGACGCTGAAAAATAATGTCTCGAAATCCGCGTCGAAGTTAACGAACACCCCTTAGTTCTTGCTCGTAATGAGTTCGTTACTGGTGTGAAAGTTCATTATCCCGATCTGTCTGATCACTGCATGGTAGTATTGATTGCGAATTGTAACTGCCCACCTTTCAAACATACGTTTATTTGTCGGTCTTTCCAGAACTTTAACCCTGACGATTTTCTTAATGAAATATCAGAGGCATTGTCCGCATTTCAAGTGTGTCACATATTTGATGAAGTGGATGATATGGCGCTTTTCATTGAGAAACTATATACTAACATTTTGGATAGCCATGCACCATGGAAGCAAGTAAAAATTAAATCAGATGGACATCCATGGTTTAATTCTGACATTGCTTACGCTAGACGTCAGAAACATAAATTGTTGAACAGAACCCCATGATATCTGGGAAGAGAGATAAAAATTCTTACGCATGGAGACAGAAACTTATGTGGCAAAAATCTGAAAACAAATTAAGCAGAGATGCAGCAACCAAATACTTTCAAGAAAAGTGTGATTCACAAAATGTGCAGGATTTTTACAGAACCTTTGGTAAATATTTGAGAGGAAAAAATCAGAAAGACAATACAAAAATTATGTTGAATGACAAAAGCGAAGGCAGGATTATAATTAAGATGAGGAAGTTGCGAATGAATAGGGCCGTCAATTTCAAAGCATGTGTACTATTAGCTCAAAGCATCAAGAATCTGAAATCCAATTGTCAGATCATATCAGCACTAAGCTTATCAAAGATAATGTTCCGATGGAAGAATTTAACTTTGCAAGAATATCCCAATCTTCTGTTGAGACAATAATTCACACTTAAGTCAAATGTGGAAAATCTACTGGCATAGATGGGATTCCGGCTCGTGCTGTTAAGGTTTCTGCTCCTATAATTTGCATGATATTAACCGATCTTTTCAATGCATGTATTTTGTCTGGTGAACGTCCTATGACACTGAAACGGGGTCTTTGGTCACCTATTTGTAAAGGCGGTCAGAGGAATGATGTAGATAGATATCGACCAATAACAGTGCTCAATCAATTTTCAAAAGTGTTTGAATCTATTTTGACATTGCAGTTATCTCGCTTTATTATTCCCAAATTATCGCCAAATCAATTTGCATATAAGCGGAACCATAATACTGGGAGTGCCCTTGTGTTTATGACAGAATCGTGGAAAGTTGGCATTGATCAAAAGAAAATAGTAGCAGTTGTTGCACTAGACCTTAGTGCAGCTTTTGACAGTATACGACATGAATTGTTATTGCAAAAGCTTGAAGCCTATGGATTGGGTAGCTCAGAATTATGCCTCATGAAATCTTACCTGAGTGATAGAAATAACTATATAAGACTCAATGGACGAAAGTTTAATCAAAGTTATTGCATAACAAAAGGTATTCCTCAGGGATCTCAGTTAGGTCCTTTATTGTGGAATATTTACGTGAACGATCTCATCATTCTGATAGAATCATTGGGTGTGAAAATTTCAGTCTATGCTGATGACATCACAATATGGATCAACGGAGCTGACATATGTGATGTTCAGAGTCTATTAACTGAAGCTATAAATGTGACTTGTCAGTGGCTAGATAAGAACTATTTGAAATTGAACAATGACAAGTGTCAGTGTATCGCATGGGGAACAAACTCAGAAGATCTTGTTTTTTCTGTGAATGGCAAAAGTCTTGTTCAGTCAGGTAAACTTCGGCTACTAGGCGTGGATATCGACAAATTATTTATGTATGAGGATCAAGCTAAAAATAGTACCCGCAAAGTAGCTTGGAAGTTAAATGGCATTAATCGATTAAAAAGATTTGTTGATAGGAGGATCAGATGGCGCTAAATTCAGACTTACATAAAACCACATTTCGACCACACTTCACCACTTCTTCTATTCGCATCCCAAACTGCACGACGCAAGCTTGAGACGATGTATGAGAGATGCCTGCGTCACAGCATGATGGACTATTCATCCACTATGCAGTCGTTGCAAATATCTTTAAATGTATGCAGTTTAATAGAGAGTTGGTATTTGACTTTACATCGTTTAATGAGATCTATTGAGAAGTCTTGGACTGTGTATAAAAGTGATCAAGACACAATCAAACTAGTGAAGACATGCATGGATTCATCGTGTATTGCTCCAATCCTCTTATGCATATTTTCCGTCCGGCTCCAGAGCGATCTCACAGAAGCGTTTTCGAGCAACCAAAGTTTATAACAGCTAAGTTTGGTAAGAATTCTATCCATAATTTTGCAGCACGTTTTTGGAATAGAATTCCTCCGAATGCTCGAGCCTGTCACCACAAATCAGCGATTGCCTTAGAAGCTAGTCGGAATTACATGCGGAGGTCAAGTGGAACAGCTATGTGAAACTTTTTATTTTCATTCACTCGTGATTTGCTCTTACTTTACTTTTTATTTCATTTCTTTTCGAATGTTATAATGTTATATTGTAGTCACATGCATGAATTTGTCGTGAATAAAGTACCCTCTCTCTCTCAATCCTATGGGCAGTGGTCGGGCCAGAGATTTTTCCATTTTTTTCGCAGCTCTACAAAATTTTCGCAGGCCTACTAATACCAGCAAATTATAGCATCATTTTTCATGATTATGAAGAGTAAAATACCACTCTTATCAAAGTTTGACCAACGTCCAATATCTGTCGGGAGAAACTGATCTTTCAAAATGTGTTGTGCAATTTCCGCAACTCAGTGCTTGCTTGTAATAAGCCAGATTTTTCGAAAGTAACTCCGTTTCGTCATTGATAACTTTCACAAAAGATTTTTCGCAAATATCTGATTACATGAACTCGCTACTACAGCCATCTATTGTTTCTAAGGAGCCATTTTGTTAATACTAAACTATCTAAACTATAAAACTGGCATTTTGTCACCGAATCCATCTTATCAACTAGTGCATGCATGTGTATGTAGCAAATATAGCCAAAAGTCACTTATCTCACAACTAAACAGTGTCCCCATTCCAGTTTTTGATATTTCCTCCGCAGCTGCAAAAGATTTCCGCAGTCTAATTTTGACGAAAATCCATCAAATCTCATAACGAGTTAGACCGCATAGCTACATGCCCAATTCCTATGTGTTCATGATTAGCCAGCCTACTTCATGATGTTATTGTTGTTAGTTTTATGATATTAAGGTTAAACTCATTTTCAACGAGCTGTTTCTCACCCAACTTCTCACCAGTAGTTCAAAAGTCCATGTTGCAATGATTTCAAAGGAAACGGCAGTAATTTTTGGCATATTTCGTGACCATGCTGGAGCAGCTATTTCACCGTAGAATTGCGTTTTTTGATGTTTACTACATTCTGTTTGAGTTAAACTCAATTTTATAGCCTGAAATCAAAACTATAGTACCACTTTGTAAAATTTCATACCCCAAGTTTATCTTACAAATATAGTAGCTATTTAATATATTTCCACCAGATGAATTTTTTGTAGCAAAAAGATAAAATCATAGAGATGAGTCGCCAAGGAATACATTCGACTTGGATGCTATGCAACGAATTATTACATAGGGCCTACCTGATGCAGACTGAGCAGCCAAAAATTTGATTATTTCATATAGACCTAGCTCTAATTTAGCTTAATAATAATAGAATTATTTGAACCAATTATTTTTCGATTATAAAACAGAATGCTACTTTAATGGAATTATTTTTTTGTTATTTATCAAAAGAGTTCTTGATGGGATTTGAAATCACTTTCGCAGTCTCTTGGTGTTTATGTTTTTTTTCTTTGATAATTCATTTTCTTGTGTCTCAATGGCTTTTCTTTTTGCTGAATTGAAGTACATGTTGCATGGTACTTGGAATAATAGCAATTATAATTCTAGACATTCCCATCAGCATCAAACAGGAGGAATTGACATTGACATTCTTCGACAAACAAAGATAGGCTACCTGGTATAGGCCTAGTCCATATATTGATATAGGGCCTACCGCACGATATTGAACGGAACAGTCGGTTCACAGAGTGAAAATTGGATACGAGAAACTAAATTAGTTTGATTTAGCTTGTTGAATTAATTGTGGAATAATTTTCAAACAATTCTCTACCATGCTGGCCAATATATTAGAATAATGCTATAATCTGTTGATGAAATTTGAATGCAATTGGATTTTTTCTCTCAACTAGAAATAAGACATGCTATGAGCCTAGTTATTCATTCATCTATTGTTGTTTGCCGAATAGAGTGCTATGATTCATTTGAATGGGATAACATAGATATCTAATTTGAATATTTAAACGGGCGATTGCGTTCATAGTCTTCGTATTTGACATTCATTAGTGCATCATGGGGAGAAAGAAACGCGTGTCTGCTGATGTAGTCTCGTGCATGGTGAAGATGAGAGATGAAGGTGTTACTCAAATTGAAATTTCACGATACACTGGAGTTTCTCAGTCATCAGTACAAAAGTGCTTGGCTAGATATGATTCAAGCGGTTCTTGCGAATGGGGCAAATCTCCAGGAAGACCTCGTAAGCGCTCTGACAAACTAATGAGAAGAATTGTCCAAGTCAATCCAACAGCATCTTCTTCTTTCATTAGTTCCCAACTTCCTGAATCAGTGATTGTGAGCAACAGAACTATTCGTCGAAGGCTGCAATGTGATATGGGACTTCGTTCTTATAATCCAGCGACTACCCCGAGATTATCAAAAAAGAACATTACTAATAGACTGACTTTTGCAAAGCGATACATCAACTGGACTCCTGACCAATGGCGAAAAGTGTTGTTTTCTGATGAAAGTCTCATCAAACAGTTTTACAGCTTTGCGAGTAAGGTCCGAAGACCAATAGGGGAACGATATAACCCCAGATACACCGTGTCACGAGTGAAGCAGTCTCCTTCTCAAATGATTTGGGGTTGCATTTCGGGACTTGGAAGAGGTGCCTTGTGGTTTCTCCCAGATAATTCAACGATAAATGCATCCGTCTACAAGGAGATATAACAGGAGAAAGTTCCTCAATGGATGGTGATACTTCAAAGTGACATCTTTCAGCATGATGGTGCGCCGGCACACAAAGCTAAATCGACCATGGCCTGGTTTGAACAAAGTGGCGTTCAAGTTCTGAGAAATTGGCCAGGCAGTTCTCCGGACCTCAACCCAATCGAAAATTGTTGGGCTGTTGTGAAGAAGAAGGTCTCCGAGCTGAAACCAACATCTCTTCCTGATCTAAGGAGAAAGATCAGATTTGTGTGGTGTACCGACATTACGACTGAATTCCTCAAAAGTCTCATTGACTCGATGCCTAGTAGGCTGGCAGCAGTTTTGGCTGCAAAAGGGGGGCCAACAAAGTACTGATTTGGAAAACGGCTCAAAAGTCATTGTTTCAAAAAGAATTAAAGATCAGTGTTTCAAAGAGTATTATTCTAATTTATTGGCCAGCATGGTATTTCATTTAACACTGTCACTGTCTAAAAAAATTCCGCAGCAAAAAATTACCCTCCGATTTTCTGAATTTCCGCAACTGCGGGATTTCCGCAGAGAATGGGAACACTGCAACTAAACCAACAGAAACTTTGCTACAATAATTCTTGTTACTACATTTCATTTAAGACAGGATCCGTTCCAGTTGACAAGAAAGTCAAGTAGACAAGCGCTGACAGGAAGGTTACAACAAAAGGTAATAAACCAATCAGCAATTGACAGAAAGTAGAAGCTCTCATCAAAAGAAAACAAGTGATAATTACGGATCGAAAGAGAAATAACGAATGATGTAGAAATTCAGCGATGCGGAAATCTTAACTTGTAAAGATGAAACAATCCTGTACATAAAAAACATTGAGCATGATGTATGATATTATCTTTCCATTGACTCATCCTACTTCTCACGCAGCTGTCTGGTTTGGTTTTCTACTAATATTGCACTGATATTTCCCATCAATTCTCTCCGTCTCGGAATGCATCGAGCTTGAGGCTATAGGTCCACCCCAAATTTCCCGGCACGTGGAGGAACTGAAATCGATCAGTGTCAACTGCACAAGCATCAAACTTCGACATCTGTCAAAAAAATTGCAGGAATAATTGGTAGCCGAATTAATCTTAAGATCACATTATTTGTACAACAGACGAAGGTCCTAGACCGAAAACTTGTGTGTCAATGAATCTAATTCGAGCAGAACAAAATGTGCTTTCCTGCAATATTATCAACTCCGGCTCGATAGTTCCACATCATATTAATGTTTTCCACTCCCTCGTGTGTTTTACCATTTCCCTCGTTCTTTTTTCTCCGATGCCTCTATCTTTTATATCTTTTATCTCTCAGTGTTCTGTAGCAGTGTTCTTTCCTCTTTCTCCTCTTGCTCTTTCAAGCAAGCCTTGGAATGCCGCTTGGCCAACGACACTTTTTTACGAAGACTGTCTGTGATTGTCGGCGTGTGGAAGAACTGATTGTTGGCAGGTAGGTCAACGCTCACACAATATGTTGATCCAAAACAACTCGGACATTCTATTTTTATGGCCAGTAATTAAATTTTCTACCTATCTGGTATGAAATGGGGTAAATTTTTTGCAGCATCCCCGTCTTTAGAATGCGTTTTCAAACTTTCTGAATGGAAGGAAAGAATCGTTTGTAAGATGAGACTGCATTCATTTAACATCACTCATCGCTTGATTTGATCTTTTCGGGTGATCTTCAAAACCACCAGCTGTTGAAGGATACTTTGGACAACTTAATGGAAATGTAACTGATAACACAAGTCTAGATATTGTGTTTTCTGCATCCATGAGGGCTGTTGCATCGTTAGCTGAAAATCGAAAATATGAGTATATGTCATGGGTGTGGATGTCCAGTGCCTCAAATGACTCTAGTTGCGTTCAGAATTTCAGGTATCGAGACTGTGCAAAATGAATTTCAATGCATATATCCAACAACAATACTCATATTAATTTGAATTGTATTTGCCTCGTCTATACATTAATTGAAAAATTATTTGAACTCTAGTCGGCTATCGTTCTTCATAGAACTATCGGCAACTTCTTAAGTTTCGCATGAATAATTGCATGTTTAATGCAATTCTTCTATTTTGCTGAACCTGTTACAAGATGCAAGACGCTTTGAATAGTATGAAGCTTTAATAAAATGATAACATGATGAATTACAAGCTAATTGTTTGTCATTAGTTAACCTTTTCCATCCTGTAGACCAGTTGTCTTCTATTAGACAACATAAGTTCTTCTAAATGTAAGAATTACAAGGTTTCAATTTTTCGCAGGATCAAGTCCATTTTTTCGCAGCGAGTTCATTTTTTTAAACATTTTCGCAGATTTTCGCAGTGCGAAAATTTTTGCAGCTGGCCCGACCACTGCCTATGGGGGGGGGCAGATTGCAGTTTTTGATAAAAATGAAATTTTCTATGTTTTCTCTGATTAAGCGAAAAGTACTAAGCCAAGAGTCACAATTTTGACGTGGGATAGTTTCAGGTCATTTCCAATCTTTTCATGTACCTCTGATGAAGCTGAACACATTCAGACTTGACAAGCATCCCAATGGCGGCAAACACAAGCATCTTGAACAATTTGAACCATATTTAACCCAATTCTCGCACATCAGAAGCATGATGATAAAGCATGCACATCATTGTTGTAGATGCTGTAGTCCTTGATGAAACATAGAAAGTGCTACACTTTCTATTTTTCATCATAGAAATTGATTACAATAAAACCTCTAGAATGGAAGCAAAGCTTCATGCAATACACAATAGTGGCACAACAGTCGCAGGCATTTTCACTTAGATGCAGTCGTTAACGGCTGTATCATTGGGCTAGAATCAGTCACATGTGCAATTCTAATATTTTCATTGATCTTCATGCCCCAGCTTAGCTCCCCGCATGTGCCGCGAACTTGAGTCAATTTCCATTCTAGTCAACTTCAGATAAACAATCTATTTCTGTGTTTTTCATAGACATCCCTGGTTGAAGTATGGAGCTGACATAGAAAACGCACGTTGTTGCTCTAAACTAAAGTGAGTGACAATTAAAGCAATGCGATCACGTGATAGAGGAAAGTTTGTGTGTGGGAAGCAGAAAATTGGCAGAAAATTTCGAGAACCGAAATACCCAACGTTACAAACAACACCAAATTTCCTAATAAATCAAGAGCAAAAGATTGATATGACAATGAAATTCGATCACCGAAAACCGAATTGCGACTGCAAAAATACCTCTCATGAATACCTCTCATAATTCGATATTTAGCTGTACACTGTACAGCAAGGTCACTTGTCATTCAACTCATACAACCCCATATCCCACAAGCGTTCAGTTGTTGAGTGCCTAACAAAACGTGCATCCTTTACTTGTTCTAATAAAAGTTCTCGTTGAGAACAGTTTTCGGTACTTCTATTCTTTCCCCCCCCCACATTTTTCAAGTTTTCCAAAATCATCAAATTTCGCCAAAGTTTGTCACATTGGGTTTAGAATAGACTTGATCTGTCTCTGAGTGACTCTACAACACGACTGAGAAGTCTTACTTGAACCCTGGGATGAAGGATTGCTCCCTTGGATGCTAAGTTAGAATCCAAGGTACAGCTGTGATCATGAACTTCATGTGATTGCTGTCTACCGACAAATGACAAGCAGCTGTCTAATTCTTGAACACACAGAAATTCTTGAATGTTCTACAGATCAGATAAGAGGAGTCTCGCACACTCAACGCTATGCGACGTTGGTGAGAACAAGTAGGAGCAAGAGAAGATCATTGACGATGCAATACTTCCGGGTGCCAACAACAGAAATGTGGGGGGGGGAAGTACCCACTTTAGAAGTACCCAGCTTTCAGATGTTAAGAATGATGTTTTGCTTAACGGTTATCCTTAAGGGGTGTCACACGGGCAAGCTTGTCGTCCAATAAGTTTGCCAGGGGTGTCAAACGAACAAACTTGTTGGAGCAAACAAGTTTGCTGAAGCCACCGATTCACTACTTAGATAGTTTCATTCAACTTGCCACATTTCTGGTTGCTGATTGGCTGACAATCATCACTGATATGACGATAGTGGTGACGGGTCAGGTTCGAATGATCCGGGAAATCCATTTATTGTCTTCGTGGTATCAATTCTGTCGTAACACTTCTGCGATTATTGGCGACGTATGTGTGGTCGACGGAAGCATGGACTCTTGATTCTCACTTAATGACGTCAATTATTACACTACATGTAATATCTTTCTTAAAGAAGAGGTTTTGTAACCCAGAAAACGGTTGGAATAAGCATTGACTTTTTTACTGATTATGAATTATGAACACATATGTAACGGAATTTTGCAAGTGCCCGAATTCGGAATGCATTATATTGTAACAACATCCAATGTAGATGCTCGTTCACGTTTTGAAATTGTAAAAGGACTACGCACTTTAGTATACGCATAATGACTGATACAGCATACACAGGTGACCGTTGTTTTTTTCATTGTCCCGTTGCATCAACAATTTCCGACTCCATTTCTTCTTCTTCGCAGCAGCAATAATGGCTATTGAGGCCCACAGTTTTTCTTTCGCAACAAAGACATGATAACACTGTCTGTCGCACTCTGACTGCAAAGTGGAGTCAGAGTATGCCTGACCAACAGCAACAGTCATGATTTTGCACTGACTCTGCCTGTCCCAAATTTGTGTTTCTCAAAGCAAGCAGGTGTTATCTTTAGAGTTGCATAATCATTAAAGTTTGCCATAAAGTTGACACGAGTCAATCAACACAAGTCAGCCCTCTGTTATGTACTCTGAGAAATCTGCAATAAATGAACATTCAATTAACGAAATTCACCGTATTGACTGGCAGTCTTCGGAGATAATTGAGCACGAGCCGAAATACAAAAATGTACATTTTAGAAGTGTGGCACTCAAAGCGTGTTGATTGTGTTAATCATTTAATTAAAATTATTATTATCAAGGAACAATTACTGATCGCTGAGAGCCTTCCGTCCCGAACATGTTTTCAGATTGTCTCTTAATCTACTTCAATTTATGTACATCAGATATACTTTGCCATTTGACTTTCTATGCTTTTTTGCTATTGGAAGTGTGCTACATTCTTTATAAAAATGCCATAGTTCATGCATTAATATATCTTTACGCTCTGACGTCACACATTGTGCTATTTCATGTCATTAAATATGATGTAACGCCGAAATGTTTCATTCGCCTGAGGATGCGCCCAGGGAAGCGACCGCACAGAAGCACTGTCAAGCTAACAAATCTCTAACAGTATCATTCACACATTGGAATTTGCTTGTCACTAAGAACTCACTATCTAACACTGTTGCTGTGCGGTCACCCCGAGATGTTCGTGAAATATTGAGTCGTCTGTACTTTTGGATTCAATGCATTATTCGTCAATTAACCACGGTTTGATTGTAAACTACTTGAAATCAAACATAGAATACGAGAAAAATAAGTGATGTAATCCGCATCTCTAGTGACCCTGTCTAGGACGAATATTCTGCTTTCATAAAAAAGTCAGGCATTCAAAACAAATATTTCCTCAGCTTCAAATTTGCTATGAGCATTGCTAGCATTAAACTAATTGTTCAAAATTCATTCAGGCCATTTCTGATATTGACAATTCCACATTTGTTGAATAAGAAAGCCAAACGTCTCGATCAGGGATGCGACTCCAGGGTTTGATATGACCCCGACTTCGGAAAGAACTCCGACTCCGGTAGTGGGCAATGTCAAAAGAATGTGCTTGGACTTCTCCATGCGCTGAGCGATAATGTCAATTTTCATATCTTGTATGTCAAGTAATGTTTGCTTACGCAATTAATATATGTAAGCGTGTAAAGTGCGCACCATCAGTCGCTATTTATGATAGGCAGTTAAGTGTAAAAGCTGCATAATTAAATTAAATCAAATAGTGCACTCTCTAAAAAATTCAAAATTCATAATGCTTTTACCTAGAATTCAGCACGAAATATCAACACTCGCAAAGAAAATTAGATTTGTCAATTGGCAGACAATTAAAAAGCCAACTACAAATTGGTAGGTTTTACCACAACATAATAGCGATATATTCATAGTGATTCTTTTGACAAACAATTGAACCAAATGCAGTGTACGCATTAGGTTTCGAATAATTTGCTTTTTACTCAAAAACTTCAAACTCTTCGGTAGGCACAGAACCGAAGATTCTACACAACCCTAGAGCTGGAAAGTGCATGATGACATGAGACTTGCGCCTTTTAAAATTTAGAATCAGCCAAGCATGGAATAATACAAGCCTGATCGGTCGTAAAAGATATGTATCCATGAAGATAAAAAAATCACGTAGTAAACACTTCCTATCATTGAAAAACGACATATTAAAAGTGCAATGACTATTCCCAACTTAAGTTATCAATCCTGCGATTGCCGAAGTCAAAGTAGATTCCCATTAACCAATGTCCTCCTATATCGTGAAGGGTGCATTCGTATAACTTCTCTTACTGATAAACATCTGCAGTTTGTGGCAAGCAATATCAAAGAATGCTGTTACGATCATGCAATTCTCCTGAAAGCCTATTTTCACATTCAGTAGAATCAAATTCAAATGAAAATATGGATGGCAAGCTTTGATGAGGGAACAATAAACGCATGAATTATCCCCACAAATTAGTTTGACTGCTTTCTCTGTTGCCAAGCTGATGGCAGATATAAAATAAATTTTCCTATTGTACAATCACATTTCCTTTCGGCATAATTTGTTCAGTCAAACAATGGTCGTTCATTTAAGTTTCCCTTACTTTTAAAATGGATTTTATAAACCACTACAAGACAGTAATAGAAATTCATATTTAAAAACCATAATCTAGCATTGTTCATAACTTCGACAAAAAGCTGCTGCCAAAGCCTGTACCTTCAATGATAATGAGCAAAGTAATAACAGATTTCACAATAGAAATTTATGACAAACAGATATCAGAGAAAGAGAAAACACAAATTGATAGCGAAAAGTTAGAGTTGTTCTTTACATATTCTGTCATTATAAGAAACCAAAACCTTACAGCAGACAGCTGACATCGAGTTGGTTAATACATTTCTCTGATTAAACGGGGATGATTTATTCTGCATCGTTTCACTTGAACTGTGGTTAATCTCGTAATCATTTCTATTCCCAAGAAAATTAGATTAGCCACATTTTAGATTTCTGCCTTTTTTAGTGTCATATCATTGCCCTCTGTAACAAATAACATTGTGCCACTTTTCAGGATTCATTATTCTGCGCCATGTGAGACAATTTACAATTAAAATATGAAAATAGCGATAAAATAGAAGTCAGTTGGCTGATGTACCCAGGTCTAGATACAAGAGACACAGCATCTGGTTTCGGAATGGTTTTATAGTTGTCAACGATTCTGCATTGACTATTGTGCTCAGTTGTGATATTTTGAGGAATGTTTCCATTTGCCATGTTCATCCGCATCTTCATTGAATTGCCATGCATGCCTAAAATCATTTTGAGATGTGTTCAACCTACTTCCTTTGTGTCCTTAATTAAACGTAGTAATGCTTCCCACGAATTAAAATTTTGCAAAGTATATCTTCATCTTTCGTAGGCCTAATGCACCTGACCTCGAAAGTATATGCATGTCAAAATAATCTATGGAACATAGGGTCTCAACCGCAGTAACTGTATTCAAACGGCCCCAGATGAGCGCCCTGGTCAGATGGTTTTTAAGAATTTCAACAACTACAGACCGTAGTAGTAAGCCCATCCCAGGCGCAGGCACAAAATCGAAACGATGAGTCATCATGCTGACTCAGCCCCCCACCTCTGGAAGGAAGTCGCCAAGGTGTGATGGGAGGAATGGGTCCGAGAGGAGGAAACTGTTCCCTACCCCCCCCCCCTCTGGAAGGAAGGAAGGAGTTTTCCGGTAAGGGATGGGAAGGAAGGTGATGTGTGAGGGATAGAGTGAGGAAAGGGTAGGTGTTGGTGGTGTTTGGGATGAGAAAAGTTGGAAATCGTCATGAAGGAGGGTTTGGATGGGAAAGTGGAGTTTAGATTTGGAATCTGTGTGAAATTTTGGGTGGGGAAGGAAGGCGGGAGGAGCAGCAAGGGGTGGAATCTCTGAAAACGGCAGAGTTGGAAAAGTCAGGTTTTGGATGTTTTGGGATGAGAAAGTCCATTTTTCGGCATGAAGGAGACCTCGGATGGGAAAACGGAGTGCAAATTCGGACGTTTTGGCCACTTTTGGGTCTAGTAATTTCTTCCCAACTCAATCGGAGAGAAAAAGTTCTGACCCCCCCCCCCCCAATCCTGTCAGACTTCCAACATTGGTGGTAGGGATCGTAGAAAGTCGTGTGATAGCTCATTTGAAAGCTAAGAGTGAGACAAATTCAGTTGAAAACATGGCTTGTTCCTATCTGCCTTCGGTTAGAGGTGAGACGTCATTGAAAATTTTGGACATTAGCGAAAAACGACAGAGTTAGAATTTTTTACGAAAATCGCTCTAGCGGGTGAAGCAAGCCTCGGACGGGAAAACAGAGACCAGATTTGGAATCAGCGTCAAATTCTGCATCGGCATGGTAAATTTGAAAGCCATCGGGGAGAAAACATTTTTCATTATTTTTCCGAAAAACGAGTTAGAATTTTTGCGATGGCTGTGGGCTGTAGAGCCAAAACGAAGCATCGGATGGGTGAATTTCCAGCTCAATCGGAGATAGACGGGTTTTAAGTTTTTGGATGATGGGTATTACGTCATCAGCTGATCGCCACAAACTATATAAGCTGGGAACCGACAGACTTTTCATTTAGAGGAGAGCGATTGTCAAAGGTAGGTCGTCTCTCTGAGCTCCGATGATAGCTTCGGACATTCCAAATTCCAGGTTTCTGTAAGAAACCGACCGACTTAGAAAATTTCATTGCTGAACTCAGCTAAGGCGTCAGACTTAGAGGTTCGCCAGGAGATAGCCTTCGTCTCCAGGCCATAAAAGACTCCAAAACTTTAAAGGCTTGTAACTTTGCTTCTATAAGTCCGTTTGACTTGATTCAAAAAAGGTTCGGTCGCTATTGACCTGCCCTAAGTGATAGACTACTTATAAAATTTCATAAGTAGTGCTAAAAAGTTGAAAAATTTAAATTCACTAGTTTTGGAGGTTTTCTGGGGTTTTCGACCTTGTTGAAGTCAATGAAAGGATTTTTAATGATGTCTGAGCCAGTCTTCTCATGTTACAAGCAGCTTTTCACTGAAAGCGAGCAAGACACGGAGAGTTTTGCTGTAATATTCCACTGACAGGGTGTTCCTTCGGAACGGCGGATGATGCCGTAGTGATAAGTGTGGCGAGGGAGTGTGTCATATTTTAGACCGAGACCGCTGGGGCAACTCATGTCTCATGTTGGGCATTTGACACAGTTCTCAACGTAGCACTTTGAACGCCAATCGGTTGAGTCTTAGCTATCTTGTCATGGGTGGCATCTAAACATCTCCATTGCAAAACACTGGTGAAGTTGCTATCCCTCTCTACGGCTTGCTATCAAGCTGATCAAAGCAACGACTTGGGATGTTTCCTCTTGTAAATAACTCCACCGATTTTTATGTCAAAATCGGGTCCCAGATACCAACACAGTGACATGACGCACGCTCTGTCCGCCCGAGGTTGGATTTGTGGGTCGAGGCCTTGGAGCTGGGATAATATCCCCTCTGAGTAATGCCTGTAACGGATTCAAGAGCTTAACACCCAAACGGTTGCTGGCTTGCTATCAGGCCTTCTTCGTCTAGCCTCAGTAACTCAGGGTTGGCAACGTCTATCGTTTGTCATTGTAACTTGGTAAAAATGGGACGGTTACTGCAGGCATTGACGTCAAACCTTTTCGCGTCATAGGGGAACCCGTCTTTGTGTTGGGAGTTGGTAACGGAAAGCACTGTGACTGCCGATGCCCATACATGGTAAAACCGCTGCTGTCATGTCAAATGCATGGCCAAATAAGGAAAGTCTGAATCATGACTTTGTGCTCGCTGGGTATATAAACCGCCGACTCTCATTTAATTTCATTTCAGTCATGCAGACGCCGAACACTGGTCAGCTCTCTTGACAAGCCTCGGTTGAAGCCGAGATATCTATTTCAAGAGTTTCAGCGGGCTGAAGAGCGAGAAAGGATTTTTAACAATCTTGCTCGCATAGGCACATCTGATTACAGCGATGATGATGATAGGATTCAGTGGGGCTATATACCACCCCCAAGTAGTCAGTTAGCAGCAGTAGAGGTCGATGCTGCTACCATGGAGAATTAAAGACTCTCTCAGCAGAATCGGTCTAAAGTAAGGTAGCTGATTACGATCCCGAGAACGACCCATGGGCTCTTTTAACGGCCAACCTTCTAATGCAGCTAAAGCGGTCCCAAGCCCGCCACATATCTTCGGATATGGAATGCAGAGGGGAAGAAAAATGATGAAATGGGAGGGCACCCTTGCACCACATGCAACACATCACAGACTTCTCTCTTCGGTAGTGAACAAGTGCTTCGTCACTCATGGATCCTACTGAAACAAGATTCGGCAAACGCTGTTTCGTACACGGTTTGCGCGATGCCTTACAACATTAGAATCTTGACTGAAAGAAATAGCACCTACAAAACTTTTTTCAAATCCATCTCACGAGAAAGGATGATGTATAGAAACAAAATTCTTGAACGAACAGAAGTGTGATACGAAAACTTAGAACATTAAGTAAACTCAACAAACTGTAATGTGTAATACTAGAAACTTGAAACATAAAGTCTATCACGTTGGTCATAATGTGCACATGCATTATTAAGTTTTGCTAGTCATTGAAATGAAAGATGAAGTATATTTCCCTACTGACAAAAACATATGAATGAACAAGAGTTATCAACCGAAGTTAGATTCCACTGAATCATGAACACTTGCAAAGGTGTACACTATGAGTGCTGTCAACATTTTATTAGGTTGAATCCAATTTAGTTTTGGAAATATCAATGACAATATGGTTTATTTTATTCAGAAGCAAATGATCACCACCACCGTAAAAGTTGTCCATCCGAGAAATAATCTTCCCCAGATGATGTGTATAAAACTCAGAAGCATCAGTAACATATTCTTGTCCGTAGGAACGAAATTGTATGTCAACACTATCCGCTGCTTCACTTTGTGGAAAATGAGTGTAATTGACATGTGCAATTAAGTGAGCCTTGATGATACTGTCTTTGAAATAAGATATCAACTCCGTAAATATTTCTCGTGTATAGTCTAACATGCTTCCAATTCGTCTCCTCCCTTTGAAACTCCAGGATGTAATCCTGTATTAAGCCTCCGAAGCTCTCTTGATGAAAGCGAATCGTACAATCATCATGTTTCAATGTATTGACTTCAGGTGCCATGCTTGAGTCTATTGCTAAACATCATTTTGTCTAGGACGATTTCAATAACGCGTAACAAATGTGCAAGCGCACATCGGGACTCTAGCTTGTCTGTGATTGGACGACAGGTCTGATCCATTCACCGCTCAGGAAAATCTTATAAAAGGCAGTGTGGCAGCTCTGCTGTTCACATTTATCTTTTACAAGGTGAGTGTTGGTGAGCTCCTCCTATCAGGTTGTTTTCATGTAGTCTCTTGCTATCAAGAGATTCGCTTCTGCTCATAAAACATATCATCGCTGTAATATCTCCTTTGCTCGAGCGTTCCTTCGGGACGGCGGGTGCTGCCGTAGGGGGATTGCGTTGCACGGGTTGTTCGTCGTTTGTTAGACCGAAACCTCTGAGCCGTTGCTCATGTTGGGCGTTCGGTTCATACTCAACGTGATGCTTTCTCTCGCCAGGTCAGAGCACTTTAACCATTCGACAAAGGGTAGTCCTTATGATATGGAGTAGAGTGAAATGTAATTCATTAGATGTCACTTCAATGATTGTTCCCATGAACAAAGTTGACTAGACAAATATAGCGACTTTTATCTTTCCTTTTCAGTGATCGAAATCTGCAAAGCTATCAATTCGTCTGCAAAGTCCGAAATGGAATTTACGAAAATCGAAAATTACTGCATTGCCGCCGAGAAGGAGAAGGCCAACATTGAGCAATGTAAGTTTTTGTGTGATGGGGTAAGGTTGAGGTACAGGTTGTGCTAATAAAACTCTTTAACTAACACCATTAGGTTTGCATGTGTGTTGAACGCAGGAATTAATCATGTCCTTATTAATTTTCAACGAAAATCAAGACCCCTAACCTCTCCCTACTCCGTGATTTTCAAAACCGAAACTAACATTTCGAAAAATTCATTGTAATGTGTTTAAGGGAAATCTCTCACCACCCGCTCTTCTTCCGTTTCAGTGCATGTATGTATTCGAAATGGGGAACCCGTCCCTGAAGGAGCAATCGGGCAAGCTTACGAGCGACTCGGAAAGTGTGAGTACCCTCACCTATGAGAACTGAGAGTTGGAATGTCATGCTGTAGCACTTCTGTATTCGTATAGCTTGCTCTCCATCATTGTTGTCTCCGCAACCTCTAATCTCTATCTCTTTTTCCTCTCTACAGATTTAGCCAAGAAGGAGAAGTGGGAAGAAGCCGCGAGGCGGAAATACCGCAAGGAATTTCCAGCCCTACCTTCCCACCCATCTACCTCCGCTCAACGTGCGACCCCTCTCTCGGGCATTGTCATCGCCCCACCTCCACCGCCTGCTCCGCTCCCTGCACCCGTCCCTGCTCCTCGTCACCACATCCCTCCGACACCGAAGCCCAGGACCCCTCCACTCTCGGCTCGCGTCCCTCTCCTGCCTCCTCCGCGTTCATCCTTGCTGCCGGAGTTGCAGTCCTTCGATGGTAAGTATCTGTGATTGGGAAATAGGGGGATAAGACCTCAAACTTGACATGATGATCATGTTACTAATCTCTTTTCTCTTTTTCTCAACAGATCTGGCGGTCTACCTCCTCGACGGCGACGTTCCCTCCCGTCATGAACCCAGCTTCGCCACCACCACCTGCAGCCGAACTCCCTCTCCTCTCCGTTCAGTCGGTGGAGAGACTGTTGGAGCAGGAGTTGGAGATAGTCGGAGAGGAGAGGGAGATGGAAGTCGAAGAGAAGGACTTTCGATGCCAGCGGTGTGACAGGGTCTTCGCCTCAGCCTACAATGTGAGACGTCACACCGCTGGCCATGCCTGCAGGGGAAGAAAGCGCCGACCGATCCCTCAACGGCCCAAGTGTGAAGGTTGTGGACGCACGTTCTACAACAGCACCAACTTGCGAGTCCACATCGAAGGCGGTTCCTGTGGCAGTGTGAGGCAACCACCAACGTCATCAGGTAGGAAGCATCCTTCATCGCACGTCGGCTTTTCCTGTTCTTCGTGTCAGAAGACCTTTCCTACAGAGTTTGTTCTTTCTTCGCACACACACTGTCATGTTCTATCTCACTGCTCGTTTCAATAAGGTAGTCAGTAGCACGGGAGAAGTAGACTCCAATGTGACCATTAGGATAGCCTCCAGTGCTGCTGATCTCATAGGTGATGTAAACGAGTGGATAGAGAGACATGCGACCTATCGCGTCAGCAACTTAAATAAATTCAATGAAAGAGACAGCAGTCTGGTCTTTGATGGGATAGAGAAGGTAGACATTAAAATAAGTCTTTTAGAAAATTTACAAGGGAGTGGTTGTTTCACCCTCCCCAAAGCACTGGCTGACAAAAAGGCTGTCGTCAATGTAGAATGTAAGTCCCACTGTTTCAAGTATGCCGTCCTCTCCATTCTTCACTACAATGATATAAGGGTGCATCGTGAACGAATCACTCACTATCGTGAATGGGAGGATGAGCTTAAGTTTGACGGGTTAGATGTCAACACACTAGATTTTAAAGGCATCGCCCAATTTGAAAAATTGAATAACATTAAGATCGTCGTCCATCTCTGGGAAAAAGGTCTGAAGGGCGTTAGGTATAACAACCGCCAAAGTAACTTCGACCGGGTTGTCAATCTCCTCCTAGTCTATAGCGACAACCACCCAGAATGGCATTATTGTGGCATTCCTAAAATTTCAAAGTTATACCATCATCAAACAACCTATAGGAATAATTTCTACTACTGTGATCGCTGCACACGGCGTTTCACATCTAAACCATATTTTGAAGAGCATTACGAGTGGTGCTCTCGGGGTAAACTTCAAATGGAAGTCATGACCAAAGATAAATTTTATAGGAATGAAGAAAACGGCAATGAGCTCAGTCCCATATGTACCATCTATGCGGACATTGAATGTTATATTGAACAAGAAGATCTAAGTCATGAGCCAGCATCCATATTATAGTAACCAAAATAAAATGCATGTGTGGCAAGGCGAGGAGTGCGTTGAAAACTTCAACTTTTTAGATAGGAAAGCCCTTTTTCATCAACTGTATGAAACGGAGCTGACTAGGAAACCCATGTGCTTCACAGAAGCCGATAAAATCAAATTTGATAGGACCACGGAATGTCCCCGCTGCTGTTCATCCTTTGATGATCAGCAACATAAGAAAGTGAGGGACCATTGCCATCTCAGTGGTAAATTTAGGTCTGCCTTATGCAGTAAATGCAATATGAAACTTAGCCTCAAACGGCGAACGCTCCCCGTCATCTTTCACAACTTTAAATGTTATGACGCTCACATCATCATTCGCCATGGATTCGGTAAAATGAAATCCTGGTCATCCAAAGTGATTGCACAAAGTAAGGAAAAATTTATGTGCATCACTGCCAAAGTCCAAGTCGATAAGGCGAAGGAGGGGAAGCCTGTCTTCTATGACATAAAGTTTCTAGACAGTTTTCAGTTTATGTATTCTTCCTTAGCCGAGTTGGCTAATAATTTAGAAACACTTCCCCTCACTCAACATTTAAAGAAAGACTATCCCAACATAAGTGACAGTCTGATACGACGAAAAGGGGTATTTCCTTATAGTTATTTTAGTTCAATGGATACATTGAAAGAAACATCCCTTCCGTCCATTGATAAATTTAAAAATGATTTGATGGGTGAGGACTGTTCGCCGGATGACTATAGGCATGCAGAGCAAGCATGGTTAGAATTTAGGTGTCGCACTTTTGGTGACTACATGCTTGCCTACTTAAAATTAGACGTTTATCTGTTGGCTGACGTGTTTGAGACTTTTAGGAAAGTCACATTAGAACAAGACGCCTTAGACTCCGTCCACTTTGTTAGTCTGCCGGGTCTGTCCTATCAGTCAGCCTTCAAGATGACGAAAGAGAGCATTCATTTACTGCAAGATGCAGAAATGTACACGTTATTTGAACGTGGTATTAGGGGAGGCTTAACATTTGTCAACAAACATGTTGTCAACAGCACCCAAGACATAGGATCGACCACGCATTTAATGTACATAGACCAAAATAATTTGTATGGGAGTGCACTCTCCAAGCCTTTGCCACAGTCTGACTTCCAATGGGCAGAGCCCCATGACATTGAATACTTCTCCAATCCAGCACACATCATGGCACTGGGAGATGAGGCCGACATAGGTTATTCATTTGAAGTCGACCTCATCTATCCAGACTGTATTAAGAATAGAACCGTTGATGTTCCTCTCGCACCCGAATCTGGCATAGTCAGTCCAGATATGTTCTCTCCCTTTATGGAAGAACACAATAAGCAGTATGAGGCGGAAAATGACTTACACTATAAACCCACTAGGAAGTTGTTGCTCACCCAATTGAACAAGCAGCATTACATCGTGCACTATTCCATCCTCAAAATCTATCTAGGTATGGGGATGCAGCTTGACAAAGTCCATCGCGCTATCCAGTTTAGGCAGAAGCCCTTTCTAAAACCGTATATAGAATTTAATAGTAAGAAACGGGCTGAATCCAAGAATCCTTTCGAAAAGGACTTCTTTAAATTTAAGAATAATGCCCTCTTTGGTAAAACCATGGAGGATGCAAGAAAGCGCATGGACTATCGTATCGTAAGTGATCCGGAAACGAGTATCAAGTTATGTCGCTCACCGTTGTTTTGCCACCATGATGTCATTTCCGAAGACATCACTGGTTTTAAAATGCTAAAATCTAAAGTAGAACTTTGCAAACCCATTTATGTCGGTCAAGCTGTCTTGGATCACTCCAAGTTAGAAATGTACAAGTTATTTTACCACACTTTTAAAACATGTCCATTGATCCAACATGTGGAATTAGTAGGAGGCGATACAGACAGCTTCTTCCTAGCTTTGACAACCACTAGCCAAGTCAAGCAGGAAGACATTTTAAAATATTTAGCACCCAAGTTTGATAGTTCCAACTATCCCACTGACCATCCGCTTTATTCTACCACAAATAAAGCGAAGCTTGGCTGCTTCAAGGATGAGTGTGCCGGCAAACAGATAGAGGAGATGATCTTGCCTCGTCCCAAGATGTACTCCATGAAGCTAAAATCCTCAGAGCTTTCTATAAAACGGGCGAAAGGCATCTCGAAGTCAATCGTTAGAAAAATGACACATAGGGACTATCAAGATGCCTTCGATTTTCTTAAAATTAAAAAAGTAGAAATGACCATTTTACAATCACAGTCGCATCAAGTCAGAACGACTACGTTTAGGAAACGAGGTCTCTCAGCTTGGGAAGACAAGCGATGCTGGATGAGTCCTAACCACTCATTACCGTACGGCCATCCAGACACTCATCTACCTCCACCCAAGAGACAGAAACTTTCTCCTCCTCCGTCCGGCGATGTATGATGATGAATGCTTCCTCTCTGTTGTGGTTGATGTTTTGCTTTTTCACTCCATGGCGTTTTCTATGGGATAATGTGAGTGAGTGCCTTGTAACATGCGTCCAACTCCTGATCACTTCATATCATGACTTGCATATCAACTGGTTTTTTCCTGACTTTGTTTTCTCCCTGCACATGAGTGACTTTGTTTTCTCCGGTGATGTGAGCATAAAAACTTTGTTTTCTGCTACCATCAGTATTAACGATGTGTGACTGTGATGAAATGTCTTTCATTCAATAACATATCATGTACATACTGTGTCGTTTTCCTTTTGACATGAAGATGGGATTCTCACTCAATAGACAGAAGTAAAAGTTTTGATCATTTTGTAAGATGGGTAGGGTTAGAAATAAAGTTATCACCATGTCGCTGTTTGTGAGATAGGTGAAATGTAAATGAAGTCAGAATCACTTCACTGTTTGTAAAGTTAGAAATAAAGTTGACGTTTGTAAAGTTAGAAATAAAGTTGATGATTGTAAAGTTAGAAATATAGTTATCACCATGTCGCTGTTTGTGAGATAGGTGAAATGTAAATGTAGTCAGAATCACTTCACTGTTTGTAACGTTAGAAATAAAGTTGACGTTTGTTAAGTTAGAAATAAAGTTGATGATTGTAAAGTTAGAAATAAAGTTATAACCATATCACTGTTTGTAAGATATGTGAAATATACATGAAGTCATAACCATGCTAGAGTTTGTAAGTTAACATCCTCACCAGCGAATGTAACATCATGAAAATTTCTTCGGCTTAGGAAACATCAACCACTTTGCTGACTCATGTCTATAAATAGCTCTGACTCATGAGGTGGTAAGGCGCCAGTCAGTAAGATAAGAATCTAATCAGTCTTGTTCAACCTTTTCACCGACACGTGTGTGGGCGTGCCATTCAACATCGATGGCACCTCACGTCAGACAGCGTGACCTTTTCACCGACGTGTGTGTGGGCGTTATTCATCAGACAAAGCGATGGCGCCTCACGTCAGACAGCGTGACCTTTTCACCGACAAGTGTATGGATATCATTTCATGTCTATTAATAGCACTGACTCATCTTAAAGTGATGAACCTTGTTGATGACCTTTTCACCGACAAGTGTATGGACATCATTTCATTCCTATAAATAGCGCTCACTCATCATAAAGTGATGATCCTTGTTGATGACGTTTTCACCGACAAGTGTATGGACATCATTTCATGTCTATAAATAGCGCTGACTCATCATAAAGCGAAGAACCTTGTTGATGACCTTTTCACTGACAAGAGTGTGGGCGATAGTTCATTGCGATGACTCATTCAAAACACATCATGTGATTAACACGATTCTATTAACTGTGACTCACACAGATAACGCATTAGAGATTTAACAATGTCAGCTACTTTACTAATATCACGTAAACCAGTCATGATACAATGTCCGTTGTGAAACACTGCAATATGTACAGGATGCCACTTCCGAATCAGAGCAGCAGGAAAGAGTTCAGTTTCATAAAATATACAATGATTACTGGTTTTAATGTTGGCTAGATTCACTAACATCTTCAATTGAACAGACACTACTATATTCTTCAATGTCAGGGGACTGAGGCGAAGATGAGGCATGAGTGTTCGCATTTTCTTGACGACTTCGTAACACATGGACTGCATCACGAAATGAGAAAGGTTTCCTAGGACTTGGATTTTGCCGCAGCGAAAGATTTGAAGATTTCGACCGTTGCTCATGCGAATGACCAACATTTGCGGACGACCGCGATGATAGACTGAATCGGGAAGATGGATATGCAACTGTTCTAAATCGATGTCTCTTCTGAGATTCATTTCGCGCATGGCGTTGATGATGCGGATGGGGAGCATGACTCACAAATGACATGAGGGTTGAGTGAACTTCCCTTTTATACTTTTCCCATGAGGGTTTTGGAATTAAAATGTAGCAGTGATCGTTATGTAGAATCATCTCTTGAATACGAATAAATACAATGCCGTCTCCTACGTTAATGACACGGCCAGAGTTGGATAGGATTGCGCGATGTAACCTTCGTAAATGAAAGCGTTCTAGAGTTATCTGAAGTTGACGTTTCGTATCATGAAATGTAACACACTGATTTTTCCATGATACATGGAGCCATGCTGATAATTTCCACATGATTTAAACCTGAGTGAAGAATGGCATGCCTAAGAAAGAAGGAGAGAGTCATGTTCATCTAGCTAACCTGATGGCAGACGTTCTCAATACACAGTTCTCCTTTATTTCCCGTGAAATAGTTGTGACACTTGTGTTTCACTTCATCTAGCAGGTTGATTTTTATCTCACACATGTTTTGAATGTTTCCTAACTCATATGCATTCGACTTACAACGTTACAGGTTGTTATGTCCATACTTGTATGCTGTCGATGTAGAGTGCAAACACGCTGTCTGTCTTTATTTACAAAACAGTCTACACACGCATTCAATTTGATAAAGGCAAACAACACATTTAGTAAAGCTGGAACGCTAACGAGTGTGACTGCAGAAACATTTTATAAAACTTTTTCAACGTTCGCTACGTTTCACAACAGCCTGTCAAAGACTTCTTACAAAACTTATTTCAACATTTGCGTTTAGACTTTTAAGCGAACATGTGCTTCACGTGTTCTACACTAACGGTTAACGCATGTGATATAAAACCCTAAATCCAACCGTAGAGGAGTCTAGCCTTGGATTATGAACTTTTACGACCCACATGATTAAATGTCATGGAACTAGCTCTCACACACAACGTTTGTGACAACATCTGGTTTTATCAAACATGCAACGCTGACTATAAGACCTTGTGTGAAACAATCTACACAGTGCAGTAAAACTTTCTAGCGCTGTGGTGAACACTGTTTTCATATAACATTCTAAACTCTCAGTTTCACTGCAGTAGAAAACTGCTTTTAGTAAACCTGATGAAGCTAATCTAACAGTCATGAAGTTTGAATTTTCTAATAGGGAATATTTGGCAACTGTCTCCAATAAAACTTTCTAACACTGTGAAAGTAAGTTACAAGACAATCTACACTGTGCAGTAAAACCTTTTCGATAAAACTTTCTAGTGCTGTGATGAGTTCGGTCAGTCATACAACTTCAATGATCAAACTTTATTTTCACAAACGTGAGAGGTAAAAACTATTTGACTACACTAACTTTGCAAACCATGATACACTTTCTTACGACACTCATGAATAAACGTCATGATCAAACTTTATTTTCTCAAACGGGTGTCGCGGTAATATTATTTGACTACACTAACTTTGCAAACCATGATACACTTTCTGACTAGACTTACGAATACAACTTCAATGATCAAACTTTCTAACTATACATCAACCTGTGTTGCAGTAAAACTTTTGCAAACCATGATACACTTTCTGACTAGATTTATGAATAAAACTTCAATGATCAAACTTTACTTTTACAAACGTGTGTCACGGGAAACTATTTGAATAAACTTTGCTTTTGCAAACCATGATATACTTTCTGACGACACTGACAAGAGCTTGTTCACTAGCGAAGAGAGAAATCTGTGATGTGTTGCGTGTGGCGCATGAATGTCCTCCCGTTTCATCCATTCATCATTTCGTCTCCGTGATAGAGACAGTTCTCAAAAGAACTGATGGTTCATTCTCCCATGGTTGACCAACTATCGGGCGACAAGTGCAATGGAGATTTTATGAGGTAACCTGTGGCAGATAGCCAAATGTCGCCCTGGCGGTCGGAGTACAACGTTGAGACGAAAGGCAACCACTTGGAAACATGACGCAGAGAGGTTTCACAAGGATTACCATCCCACGTCCCGTGCAGTACTCATCGCTACGGACTTCACCGCTGTCTCGAAAGAACGCCCACACACAGGAAGTATGACACCGAAAATCTCCGTGACTTGCACCGTCCATGACTTGATCGCCAGACATGAAAATCGGTGGAGTTATTTACAAGAGGAAACATCCCAAGTCGTTGCTTTGATCAGCTTGATAGCAAGCCGTAGAGAGGGATAGCAACTTCACCAGTGTTTTGCAATGGAGATGTTTAGATGCCACCCATGACAAGATAGCTAAGACTCAACCGATTGGCGTTCAAAGTGCTACGTTGAGAACTGTGTCAAATGCCCAACATGAGACATGAGTTGCCCCAGCGGTCTCGGTCTAAAATATGACACACTCCCTCGCCACACTTATCACTACGGCATCATCCGCCGTTCCGAAGGAACACCCTGTCAGTGGAATATTACAGCAAAACTCTCCGTGTCTTGCTCGCTTTCAGTGAAAAGCTGCTTGTAACATGAGAAGACTGGCTCAGACATCATCAAAAATCCTTTCATTGACTTCAACAAGGTCGAAAACCCCAGAAAACCTCCAAAACTAGTGAGTTTAAATTTTTCAACTTTTTAGTACTACTTATGAAATTTTATAAGTAGTCTATCACTTAGGGCAGGTCAATAGCGACCGAACCTTTTTTGAATCAAGTCAAACGGACTAGTAGCAGCAAAGTTTATGGCATGGAGACGAAGGCCATCTCCTGGCGAACCTCTAAGTCTGACGCCTTAGCTGAGTTCAGCAATGAAATTTTCTAAGTCGGTCGGTTTCTTACAGAAACCCGGAATTTGGAATGTCCGAAGCTATCATCGGAGCTCAGAGAGACGACCTACCTTTGACAATCGCTCTCCTCTAAATGAAAAGTCTGTCGGTTCCCAGCTTATATAGTTTGTGGCGATCAGCTGATGACGTAATACCCATCATCCAAAAACTCAAACCCGTCTATCTCCGGTTCTAGTGCTCCGATTGAGCTGGAAATTCACCGAATTCGTGTAGAATTTGACGCTGAATCCGAATCTGCCCTCCATTTTCCCATCCGATGCTTCGTTTTGGCTCTACAGCCCACAGCCATCGCAAAAATTCTAACTCGTTTTTCGGAAAAGTAATGAAAACTTTTTTCTCCCCGATGGCTTTCAAATTTACCATGCCGATGCAGAATTTGACGCTGATTCCAAATCTGGTCTCTGTTTTCCCGTCCGAGGCTTGCTTCACCCGCTAGAGCGATTTTCGTAAAAAATTCTAACTCTGTCGTTTTTCGCTAATGTCCAAAATTTTCAATGACGTCTCACCTCTAACTGAAGGCAGATAGGAACAAGCCATGTTTTCAACTGAATTTGTCTCACTCTTAGCTTTCAAATGAGCTATCAAACGACTTTCTACGATCCCTACCACCAAAGTTGGAAGTCTGACAGGATGGGGGGGTCGAAACATTTCCTCTCCGATTGAGTTGGGAAGAAGTTTCTAGACCCAAAAGTGGCCAAAACGTCCGAATTTGCACTCCGTTTTCCCATCCGAGGTCTCCTTCATACTGAAAAATGGACTTTCTCATCCCAAAACATCCAAAACCTGACTTTTTCCAACTCTGGCGTTTTCCTGTCATTTTCCTCCCTCAACCCAGGAAAAGTTGACCCAACTGAGCTTTCCACTGAATTTGTCTCACTCTTAGCTTTCAAATGAGCTATCACACGACTTTCTACGATCCCTACCACCAAAGTTGGAAGTCTGACAGGAGGGGGGGGGGGGTCAGAACTTTTTCTCTCCGATTGAGTTGGGAAGAAGTTTCTAGACCCAAAAGTGGCCAAAACGTCCGAATTTGCACTCCGTTTTCCCATCCGAGGTCTCCTTCATGCCGAAAAATGGACTTTCTCATCCCAAAACATCCAAAACCTGACTTTTCCAACTCTGCCGTTTTCAGAGATTCCACCCCTTGCTGCTCTTCCCGCCTTCCTTCCCCACCCAAAATTTCACACAGATTCCAAATCTTAACTCCACTTTCCCATCCAAACACTCCTTCATGACGATTTCCAACTTTTCTCATCCCAAACACTACCAACACCTACCCTTTCCTCACTCTATCCCTCACACATCACCTTCCTTCCCATCCCTTACCGGAAAACTCCTTCCTTCCTTCCAGATGGGGGGGGGCTGAGTCAGCATGATGACTCATCGTTTCGCATTTTGTGCTTGCGCCTGGGATGGGCTTACTACTGACCGTTCCACAAAAAGTGAAACCCATTTTCAAATGCAATTTTCGTGCTAAAGTCTTATTTCAATTTACAATAAATGATATACCATATGAAACCCTATGTTCCATAGATTATTTTGACATGCATTTTACTTTCTGAGGTGGTCAGTTGTGATCAGTAGGCCCTACGAAAGAAAACTAGACGTTTTCTTTCATTGCACGATTTTAATATGAAGAAGACCAATTTTTTTAATGAAAAATTAAAGATAGTGTGAGCTATCATTCAGCTTCATCATGATGCAAAGATTTTAAGATTCGTTGAATGTGCAAAGAGATGCAGTACCAATAAGTTTTACCAAAAAAATCGCTACTAAAAGAGCATCTGACGAGATTTTTCAATGATGAAGAAGCTCAATTTCAAAATACTTCCTATCATGTTGGGTAGTGCTTTAAATTGGCAGAGCATTTAGGTTGTGTCTGGTCAGTTGTGGTCAGCAAGCTTAAAAGTATGCATTTTCGGTCATTCATTCACCGATACCTAAACACAAAACTGCGGAATGCAGAAAATTGAGATTATCACCACTGAATCAGGCCTGTGTTACGCTTTCAGATGATATATAAAAAAACATCGAACACGCGTACGCGCCGGTTGTGTCATCTCTTGATCTCTCGCAACAATTAGTATTTCAAAACTCACTCCCTAGTTTCTGACGGTTCATCCTCATTAATTTTTGTATCGACCGAAAGCTTGTTTCCTGCTCAATCTCTTTATCCTACTTCTGCATTGGATATATTTTGCCCTTTTGAGGATTTCGGATTTTCAAAAATATGCACATTGCAATAGTGAACTATACTTACCAACTCTATCTGGTATTAAAATCTCTCTCTCTCTCTCTCTCTAACTTAGTTGTCACGAGAAAACTACATTGAGTTCTTTCAAGAACTGATTAATCCAATGGTTACAGTAGCATTGTATTTGTACACTTGCGGATTGGAGAACGCCATCAGTCCTCATTAGGGCTACTTTAATTAATAATTTGATTTAGTAAGCATTATATTCTATTATAAATGGCTGCTGGGATGATTATCATCACCATATGAGAATTACTTCTTGACATCGGATGATACCGAACTATAACAGAACAATCGGTTCCATGAAGAATAGTGGCTCTATGTTCTATGTTCTTCATGTTCTGGTTCTATCGATGGTGATTGTCTTGTTTGTTATCTATATAAGAAAACTGCCCATCTGATGAAGAAATGCAGTGGTGTAAATGCAAACATCGGTAAATATATAGCAAACCTTGACAATATATTATTCACCTGCAATTTCTTGCAAATCAATCGATGTTCGTAGCTTACTGAAGCGCTTTGCCAACGTCGAAATTGAATTGTAAGAGATGCGCAACAAAATAGATACGAAGATGAACTTAGATATCGGTCCTATCATACATGGTACACTTATCGAATTCTCAGAAAGGAAAGAGAAAAGAAATAACTTAATTGTTTTTGGAATTAAGGAGGACTCTCCACTCCATGATGGTGACTCTGATAATGACGATATGACTGAACTGAATTCTATCCTCGAAGATACCCTATCTGTTCCTAAAGAACTTGTCATTTCAAAAATACGCATTGGTAAGCGCAATATGAATGACAGACCAATACCAATCAAGCTTCAGTTCGGATCATATGATGATAAGATGTCTTGTCTTAGAAAGTGTTCAGAGCTGAAGTCTTATAATGAAAGAAATGGTACTCATATATCTTTCAGGTTTGACAAAACGAGAGCAGAAGTGGCATTTGATAAAGAATTGGTTGACGAGTTTACAAGAAGAAAAAACAACGGAGAAAATGTTATTTTGCGCAAAGCAAAATCGTTGACAATTCTCGTACTTTATGACAAACTGAGATGTTTGTTCCTTCAGTTTGTTTATTCAATTCTCGAGCAGTTATTAATAAATTTGACGAATTGAGTGTTTTCTTGACAAGGTACCTTCCAGACTTCGTTTGTGAGACAGAAACCTGGATTGATGGTGATGTGTCCGACGAAACAATTTGGATTAATGATGCTCTTAGGACGACTATGCTCTTTTCTCATTCACAGTTTACTGACGTTGAGATACTTATTGTGAATATTACTTATCGCGATTCCATTGCTCATTGATTATCCTATAATTGCATCATGGAGGCAGTTTGAGTACCTCTTCAACGGAAACGTTGCGTGATTATGTGATTAGTATTACTGATGGTTTCTTGACTAAGTATTCTGATCATTGTGTCTTTATTATCGGTGACTTCAATCAGATCAACACGTCATACTTCGAATCATCTTTTGCAATTGAAAATGTGGTTGACAAGCCACCAAGAAGCGAAAATATACCGGATTTAATTTTCTCACCAGATGATCTTTACAAGGATGTAAAAGTATTTCCACTTTTTGGTATGAGCAGTCATAATGTACTCCTTCAACAGTCTATTCATCGCAACGTTCCAACATGTATTGACCAAGATGATTGATTTTCGTGCATCACACCTGCATGTGGCTCTGAACTGCTTGGCCAATGTAAAATGGAATGAAATCCTCGTTGATACTGACTATAATTCTATGTGTGATATTTTCTATCGTCATTTACATAAAGCTATCAGTTTACGACCATCAAATCGCATCAAGCGTACCAGCAAAGGTAAGCCCTGGATTACAAATGTTCAGGGTGTCGACAGAAATTCATGGGTCGAAATAAAGGACTTTTAAAGAAATATTTTTACATCCATTCAAATATAAACAACAAAACAAAAAAACAAGCATTTCCATTGTATGAGATCATATTAGTAAAGTGGCAACAATATTAATTATTCGATTTGCGCAAAGTTTGGTATGTGGGTAGAAAATATCCTCACTTGCGTGTGCCTAAAGTTTTGTGACGACACTTCCACGGATTTTAGCTAAATTTGAAAACGTGTGGGGGGAGATAACCCATAAGTACCGAATAAGATGAAGAGACTGAAGATGTAGGTAAATGTGCAATACTTTTAGTGTCAAAAAATTCAATGCCGAAGAAAATGCTGTGAATGAAATAGTGATATTGAATAATGATATTCAGAATTAAGTATATTGAAGAAAGTATTTTTCATTACTAAACAACTTTTTTTGTAACTAAGTTCATGTTGAATGCATTAACAATGGGCATCACGATCCCACCTTGAGAAAATCAACGGCCGAGGTGTTGCACAGTTTGAAGTTCCTTGTACAGATTGCTTGTTTATTCTACGTATCTCGCACTACCATTGCCCTTCAAAACGAGAAAAAATGTATTTTTGAGACATTCGTTTCAGATCGACAAACTCCTGAAAAATATGATCACTTTAACGGACAATATTTTCGGTGTAAATAACGCATTTGAATGTCTACTTTTGACAACTCAATGATAAATCATAGAAAGTCATTGCATAAATAAATACATGATTATTTCATATGGAATGACAACTCCATATCATTCTTGGGCACAATGATAACACAAAAAAACAATTTCTTCTCAACTGATGTGTACCGGAAGTCGACGAACGGTGGATTGCTGCTGCACTACCACGGTCATGTCGACCAAGTCTCAAAAAATCACTGCTGAAAACCATGTTACATCGTGCTTATAAACTTGCATCAACATGATCATATTTTAATGTCAAAGTCGAAAGACTAAGAACAATTTTCATGAAATGATAACATCCTCCAGAACTCTTCAAAAACACATTACAACAATTTCTGAACAGCAAGATGGAGGAAAACTCAAGAAAAGAGATTGAGAAAAAGAAGAAAGAAAATAAGCAGACTTTGTCATTGCAATACAAATTTTGAAGAGAAAACATCAAGCTGCTAGATTAGAACTAATATTCTTCCAGTGTTCAAAACTGCTCAAGTGTTCAATCCTCATAACTAAGTTCAAACCCTCATAACTAAACCTGTTCCGAAGCCTCATCTGATAAAGAACACATCGAGACACTTATTCGAAAGAGTTGAGGAGCACATACAGTCATTGCCATCCGCTGGGAAGCATCAGCAACAACATCAATAACATCAATTTGTCACAATTTAGGATCTTCTCGCTTTCCTTTGTCTGGAGGTTGCAATTTCTAATTGCCTTATTTATTAAGTCTCAAGTTATCAAGTGAGTCTTTTTTCAAGAAGAAATTACACAAAATTTTAAAACGCACTAATTTACACAAAAAATAAGACTTGTCTTTACGATCAACATATTGGGATATCAGTTAAGGTTCAAAGAATGCGCTCCTAAGGTTCTCAAGGCTAACGTCGCTTACCAAATCACTTGCGGGGTAGATCCCAGGATTTCCTGCATTAGGCAGTTAGGATTAAGGAGGACGGTACCAAATCCTCAGCCATTATGGACCACCGTATGACTTGTCAATGTAAATGTAATCCTGATAGCTCTAAGATCCTCGACTAGGCAAATGAAGATTTTCGCTTAGGATAAAAGAAGCCTCGTACATAAAATGCAATAAACCTGGTATAAACAAACAACATAACAACTCAGAGTCTTTTTACTTTTGTAAGCTTTAGTCTATGTGTAGCTGAACTGCCTACCATTTCAGGAGTCATTCATGTAGATTGTTTTTCATGCCTTGTTCATAAATGAACGAGAATCTTTCCCCAAATCTAAATTCTGCTGATATTGCAATTCTGAGATATGGATGAGAAACAAATACCGGATGTGAACGCATCTCACTTTCTTGATGTGATAACTCCGAAGGGTAGAATTGATTCGTGATCAGACGCAACGCTTCTCGGAGTCAATATTTCGACATTTCAACGGTATAGGTAAAGAAATGCATCTAATTATCAAGGATGATGGTATTGATATATGATGATGGGTTATCAGATTTTTTAGTAAGTTTTCAATATCTACATGGACATCATTCTGTATATTGTATTATTCCCAACATGTGTATTGCGAAGTACAGAATCAACCCTGTATGACGGACCCTACTGACCCTACTGACGGACAATGCAAAAAAACTTCTCGTTAATTGTCGGTTTTTATAAATTGAAGTAACTCACAAACGACTGACTAATAATGAAATGCACTAAGAAAAGTAGATTGATGGTTATAGATTAGCTTTCATATGTTCATTCATTTATTAAAACTAATATGTTTGCACTGAAAAAAGCATTATCAAAAGTTTGGGCCGCATGAATCAAAGCATTGTCAACGATCGAACTTCTATCCAAGTCGAGACCACGTTTATAAACACATTTGAAGTAACCAAGATTTACATGCTACTCAGCAAATTTAAGTTGTGGATCGACATGAATGTACAATGATGACTTGAATATAAAATACGACATGAATATATAATACATGTAGTCTGTAACTGATTTAAGTAACAGGAAGACACTAAGACAAAATGAAAATTCACATCATAGGCTTCAAAAGAGTGAAGACAAACATCGCCATTATGATATGAATAACTGCTAATTTGTTCAAGTAATTAAATAACACCAGAACCTATTAACTTCAGCGAACGAAAACATTATCGTAAGCATTTCTAAGACTTCTCGCTCTATCATGTGAGTTGTGTTGAACTCTGCTGCTTTACATTCCTCAACGACACCATCTCAAAGCCATGCACCAATATACTCAACGAGTTTCATGAAATGTGCAGCATTTCCTAGAAGTCACTAGAGAAAGCAAATCAAGTCTCTGAATGACTGCATGAATCAGAAAATAGTAATGCATAGTAATTATCGATTAATGAGATTTATCAAATTGTCCATCATAGACTTCATCTAAGGTATTCCTGCATCGCATCACAACTGGAAATTCGCATCACATCTGAAATTAATTCCGCATTTAGTTTAAAAATTGTGAGTCGCTGAGTTTAGGAAGGACTACTAATGTCCCGGAACCATTATGAACTCCATACCTGTGCAGATAAAGAAATCAGAATTGTGCGTCGCAATGGGAATACAAGTTGTTTATAAATGAGTTCACCGTACTATAAAAAAGCACCTCGACATTTTTTCAAGTTCTATTTCCCTTTTTCTTTTACTTTGTGTCATAAAAGTTTATGATCATCAAAGCATTCATTGACAGATAGTTAATTCAGGGAATAATTTGATTGATATCGGGATTTTGAGTTCATGCAAATAGCAAAAGCGATGAGGAACTGCGAAACAGGTAAGAAAATATGAAACTTTGGCCATGCACATGTAAATTCCAGGCATGAGATTGACAACTGGAAAGGACGGATATTATTTTCGATATATACTGACGGACAAGTTTTTAAGGGAGATTGCCTCTGAGGATCTTGATTTTGTTTTCAAAGCATATATCTAAATTCAAAACACAAATCAGTGTACAATTCACATTCGTTTATCTACTGACCTGTACCTCCTCTTTGTGATGATGATGCGTGTAGGCCATATTTTTTCAAAATGAATGAGAATTTGTAAATTTTAATGTTATTCAATTTCAAAGTCCAGCAAAGTAAATAAACAACATAAAAATCATCGTTCCATGCAGATCAGACAACTGGATAAAAGTATGTGAGAATTCTTCGTGCAACAATGTTGCAACTTTTAAAGGAAATGAATTGAGCCTTTTTGATGTTCGATGAACACGATTTGAGAAAGAAACGCAGCAAATCAAACTTTTCAAAATATGAATACCATTCATAGCGGATCAATGCAAAGCCTTCACCAGCATCTCTCGCCTTACTTCAAGTGTCTGGAGACACATGTTTTTACAATCTCGGTCTATGAAATCTGATTTGCAATGTCTCAAACTTGTTTGCGTCTTCCCTCGTGACGTCTAGCTATCACGCTCAATAAGGACCTCGGCTGTTTATAAAGAGGTCTGACAACATGACTTTTAAAAGAAGAACTTAATTTCAAGCACGAAAAAGCTGGAGTCACAATATTTGTATATGTTTGGTTCATTTGGATCATGAGTTATTATAAAAGGTATTATTTTCTCATTTTTCTGCATAAGAATGTTCTTTCATAAGAATTGCGTCAAAATTAAAAGTTTCTGCTAAAAATTTAGAAATTGTCCAACAAAACTTTTCGAAAAAAAATCGATTTCTTGTGGAAAATTAATTCCACAGTGCCACACATACGTGGGCTACCTAAGGTTGGTTCATAACTTGACCAATTGTTGGATGGATAAAAAATTCGATAGGTTTGATACTTGAAAACTGACTTTCCTGAAAACCTGGATTTTCGACCCATAATGGCAAGTGTAAAACTTTTCCAACGAGTCACCTGCGCTACTTTTTAGATAAAGTACTGAAGCGGTTGGTCCCATCTTTGAAAAGCTATTGTAAAGACTCATTCCATTTCATTTCAAAACCACCGGAAAATGTGTTGAAAATTCTATCTTCATGTCATTTGACATTCTCTCATTATATGCAAATATTGATGATTCACTTGGTGTAACAGCTATTCAATACTGGATCTGGATCTATTCTCTACGAAGAATAGAGAAACTATTGATGCAAGATTTTCTCCCGATTTCATTGTGGAAGGTGTAAAAATGATTCAGGGAAATAATTATTTTAACTTCGAATCCCAAATATATCTACGTATTGCAGGAACAGCGATGGGCACGAAAATCGCCCCGACTTCTGCGAATCTTACAATGGGTATTTTTAGAGGAAAATATGTGTTCCTTGACAAAAAACATGTTCACACCAACCAGCTATGAATTGTTCTGTAGTTCGTGGACCCGTTGCCTTGATGACTGTTTTCTACTTTGGGAGGAGTCCTTTGCAGATGTCAATAATTTTGTACACATTTTAAATAACCCAGATAATAAAATTAAATTCACATCAGAAACGGGAAGAAATAAACTGGACTTTCTAGATATGACGATCTATAAAAATGGAAACAAAATCGAAAGAGACATATAACACAAGGCCACAGACGGTTTTAACTACGTGCCGTTTTCGTCCTGTCCCCTCGACATATTAGTAGGAACATTCCATGTGTTAGCCAAACGAATCCAAAGAATAAGTTCTAGTGAAAATTTAAAAGACATTCGATTGAACGAAATGCGATCTAGACTGCATCAACTTGGTAATTCAAAGAGTTTGGTGGAGGACGCAATCATCAAATCTAATTTTGAAACAAAGAACATTCTAATACAGAAAAACGAGAAAGTAATACCTTTTATAATAACTCATGATCCAAATGAACCAAACATATACAAATATTGTGACTCCAGCTTTTTCGTGCTTGAAATTAAGTTCTTCTTTTAAAAGTCATGTTGTCAGACCTCTTAAAAACAGCCGAGGTCCTTATTGAGCGTGATAACTAAACGAAACAAAATTCCATTAGTTGGTGTAAGCAAATGCAACAATAAAAGATGCATGTGTTGTCCTCCAATGTTAACAAATAATAAACTTGACGCAATGATATTTAACTGAAAGCAAGACATTACACATGCTCAGTATTTGTTATCTGCTATGTAGGCGCAGTCTATTTTTAAATTAAATAGAATGAATGCAATAAATAAAATCCACCCAGAAGTCGCAATGCTATCCTCAGTAGTACACAATGCATCTTAGACAATTTTTTAATATGAAATCAAGCAACACTGAAGATGAGCACAAGTCAAAAGTCACAGAATAAGTTCACAAGGTTAGCACGTGAAAGATGATAGATAGCTATTTACAATAAAGCACTAAGAATAAAATACACAGAGGGCTATTTACACAAATCTATCTACAGATTTAGATACAAAAGCATAGAACTTCCTCGTTCATTAATCAAAGTTTCATTGCTCGACTTCTTTTTTAACAAGGATTCCAGAACTCTAGGATATTTACTGTTTGCAACAAATTCAAAGCCATTTCTTTCACGGTGATGAATATGACTGTTTATTTGTGTCTGACTTAAGTAACCTTTCAAATGTTCATTTATTCCTGTAAACTACAATAGCAGCTGGTCAGTTGCTATTGTCAAAATTATAATGCAGTCACAGGGACAAAAGTGTGAGATGCTTTATACATGTTATACATCAATTTTTCTGTTGATGAGAAGTCCTCTAAAATAGCATTCTCATGTGCCGTTGATAACGAAAGAAACAGCCGATCTCACGGAGTCGAGATATAAATCAAAATGTAACACATACTTAGACAGCCGAATCTTATATGTAGACAATTAATCGCACTACTCATTAACATAGTCCTCACAAGTATGAGTAGTTGAAAATAACATTCATCTCCAGATTTAACTGCAAACCTGGCCCCCGTTAGCCAGTGGCGCAGCCAATGTTGTAGTATCCAAATCAACCCTCATGCAAAATATGGGACGCTTTTGTGATGATATTATTTTTTCATTGGAGTTTCCACTCTATTAATTCCCTACTCTACGCGTTTTGCGTTCTAGGGTGAGAATTCACAGGCAACATATCAAAGAAGCCAAGTATAGAATTTTGCATGTAAGTTAACACATCATTTACCCATTTGGCGCCATCGTAGCGTTTTCGTTACAGCACTTTTTGGAATATGCTGTCTTCTCCAGCTAGCGACATATGATACAATATTTTGATTGCCATACATGCTTTTTCATATATTTTCAGGCAAACTATCGCCAATTCAGAAATTAGCACTTTGTGGTGCTTATATTTGATCACGAAATTAGACAAAAACTGGGCATAAAATCTGCTTCTATACTGGAAGACACAGTGGATGAACGTGCACATGTAATTTACTATCCATGTGATTTGCGTAATCTCATTATTCATGAAATACCGAAAATAGCAATCAATACTTCATCAGATATTCATTCATGACATGACATGTCAATGGTTTGAAACCGTAACGCTTTAGTTACACTGGCGTAATATGATATACAGAATGTCAAAAACAACAACAGTGCAAATGAAGTAAACGGTGGTGAGTACTGTCTATTTTTTTCAAAACTAGTGTTTGTTGAATACTGAAAACTATCGACAATTGCATTGGAATATTGCACTCTTAATGTCTTCTAAGTGTGTGTAATGCTTGTTGCTATTTTTAGCCTATGGCTTTCCATTCACAAAACCAACCGAAGTCCATTGCCATAGACTTGCCATAGATTCCTCAACATTAGACTTGTCGGCTCATGTACGAACGAGCGTCAAAGAGAGATCAAATCTCAAGCATTTCCACTTATAGCTTAATCATAAACATTGCAGGGTGCTAATTCGCCTGAGCATGGAATACAAAGATGTCCTCCGACTCGAAAAACTTCAATGCAAAACTTAATTGGCCGTAGGCGGTGCGTCTCGCCCTACTAGGGCACGCCAGCGGCTCGAGATGGCCCAAACTGGTTTAAAATGTCTATAAAGGCTAAACTTGATTATATCAACCTATGTAGCTATCTGAAGACAATGCCCAAGCTGTTGCTTACTATGAACTGAAATGTGCAATAGGCCTGATGCCGACGATGACAGCATATGACTGTTACTACAAAACCTCCAGAAGTAAATGCTTCATCAGAGTTCTAAGGATGATGAGTTGAAGATGAGTATATGTGTCTCAGAGGTGTGTCTCAACCAATGTCTCAGAGGTTAGTGACATTGTAGGGCAGTGAGATTGCAACGAAAGATGATTTGAATGATCATTTCGGTAAACAGAAAAAGCAGTCAATAAAATGGCAAATATCGGTGATTCTCATCTTCGCAAATAAGACAAACATTCTCTGGGTGCACTTCAGGGCAAAAATCTTTAAGAGATGCTTGATACGCACGCTGATGGTCTTATCGACCTTAGTGGCAGAAACCAATGACTACCCGGGACAAAAGAATTGTTTAGGCTTATATAATGCTGAACAATCTCAAATGCGTTCATTTCTCAGTGTTCTTTATTTATGTGGATATTGCGAATTAATAATAATAATGATAGTGTGTATTTCATGAAAATGGTTATCATTCTTTACAAGGCAAAAAAAGTTACACGCAACGTCAAACTACTTGTACACAAAGTCAAGTCATAAATATTCCCTTTGAAATGTCGGTATTTAATAATTTTGAGGTTAATGGGAAGAAAGACAGTTTTCGTTTTTGCAGATTGTAACTTTCCTACCGAAAATGGCGCGAGTGATGAAGACGCTTTGGGAGGTATTTATGGAGTATATGCTCATCATTTCGTAATTTTTTTTTGATGAGTTTCTTACTGATTCGTCTCCTTCTTGTTTCAATAGAATCATAATGAATGGAATCACCAGCAAAAATTCTTTGAGCACGTTTATGAATACGTTCAAGCTTGGCAGTGAGAATTACCGAATTACCGAGGCGTTTCCAACTCTAACTTGACTTTGGAGTCGACGCGGTAAGAGAATCAATTTCTCTACGGGAATTTCGAAATATAAAAGTTAATTTCATTTCAACGATAACGATTTCACAGCAAGCAGCAATGGGAAGCTGAATAAAGTAGGCCTTCGATTGAATTTGCTAATTCGCAGTTTCGACAAACACCTCTGAAATGTGATGGGGAGCTTCTTTGACGACACATTACATCGGCAGGAATTGTTGGAGTAATTCATAACCTATATTTGAAAAAACATGCTTTTGTATTGACATCATATGACGCCATCGTAACGAAATCGCTACGGCTTTAATTTCTAAGAAATTGTTATTGTAGTGCACTGGTCATCATGTATTATTCTTAATTATAACGTTCTGAAATACTTACCACAATTTTTGTAGAAAATTTGCCGATATTTATATAGGCGGCCTTAAATGCCAATAATAACGATCTATCCTTTTATGTCATGCCCATTATGAAATTACCTCCAAATTGTGGCAAAGAATATCGCGAGGAGAAGGAGAAAGAATGCATTGATATCATACGACCAACACTAAACAAGGCCTAGTGCTCTATTTACCCTGATTTCTCTGGCCCTACTATAGTATGAAGATTTCATATGTCCTTATTTGTAAATCTATGTCTCAGTTCATGCTATTTAATTTTGAATGAAATATAACTATTCATTATAGCCCTTGATAAGTCTTAATAAAGCTAGAAACCGGTCGGGCGTTAATTTCTTGTTTTTGATTTATACTTTCAAGTGTTGGGTATATTAACTACTATTATTTTAGATATCCATTTTTGGTGGTTTCATTTTTCGGGTATATATCTATGCTTATATGGTTGTGGTAGTTTTCTTCGACAGCAAGATATCATGGAAATGTGGTTTTGTTCGACAGTGGTTTTCTTCGACAACGATTATTTGATTTTATGCAATATGCTATCAAAATATGAATCTCACATCTTACCCTTTATAATTGTTCTCTTAATTTCATTACAATCTTTTCCATATTGTTTAATCTAAATACGTTGTAATCTTATGCTATTAAGATGCCCTGTACACATGTTCACATATATTTTTATGAAACAAAGTAATTAAGTTAGTGGTAAAAAATTGAAGCTGGCCTCTCAGCTTTATTTTAACTATTTCCTATTTTAGTAAGCTATTACTAAATTCTCTTATTTTAGTTTGACTTCATGGTAAAATTATGATGTAGTATAATTAATGCGATATTTATGCAAACTTTATTGAGCTACTTCGTACTGAAGTGCTCACGCTACTTTACATGACACAAAACAATTTAATTCAAATAAGAGGTCAAATTTGCAAAGCCTTACCCTAACCCTAAAATTATGAGAAGTATTCATGAATTTTGTGATTCTACATTCAGCAATATGGTGAACTGATTAAAGCAAAAATTAAATTACAAATTCACTACAATTAAGTGTGTATTAAATTAAACTACAATTTCACTACATGAAATTTTAGTACTGACTATTAACAACGAATAATTTCATGAAAATGTTCATTGATATTCCTTGTAAAAAGTCAATCATGGGCATTTCATTATCGTCGAAAAGTGTTTTCAAATTCATAATGACTGCTTCTCTGTCACGAGCGCATTTCGACTTCTTTCGCGGTAAAGCACCACTGCTGAGATACTCTCTCATTTCGTGTTCAGTTTGATTTTATTTGTAAATCAAAAGATTTGTGAGTTCTTAAATGCCAATATGGTTCCTCCCTGCTATGACTTTCATGGCATGATGGTGGCCTTCAATTGTGTTATTAGTCCTGTCCAATCCATCTTTCAAACAATTGTAAATGTTCCATTTATCTATGCTAAACTTTGGCGATCTTCGAACACTTACACATCCATTCTTGCGAATTTCGACCGCACGAACAAAGGTGTGGTCATAGAGTAGGGATATATAGGTAGAGTGTCGACTCAAAAAAGTATCTGTATACAGTGAAAATTTTTGTACGAGAAGATTCAGTTTCTTGCGGAGACTACGTTCCCGTCGTCCAAAAAATTATTTGAGCAGTTCTAAAAATGTCAAAATTTTGCCACTTTATATACTACCGAGATGACTTCTCCATGTAAGTAGTATGCAGCAAGATGGACATCAAAAGGAATGAATATTTGCTAATTAAGCTGATTATCAAGGGAATTTCATGATCCGTATCATAATGAAAGTCTTCATGAAAAAGTCGACATCCTATTGTGCTTTCTAGGCTGAAATTTCATATTTCTAATTCATGAAAGCAATAGCAGGTCATCGAGTTGCCAATTTAAGAAATATTACCTCGCCAAGGCTGTCATCACACGGACAATCTGTAAAATAATATCATTTCCTTCTGCTGTGCTATCATGATCAGTCAATTCCGTTGTAATTTCTTCAAAACAGCATAAATGTGTATATCTCACATTTTGAAACAATTCCAAGTGCATCTCCGACTGCATTCCGACTGTTCATTTAATAAAATCGAAAGTGTATACACATTAGGGATTTAATAAATGCTGAGTTACCACTCTACCTAACATACTTACTCTATGGGTATGGTCAAAATATTCGAGTAACTTTGTAGTATCTTTTAAGCATTTTGAAATCTACAAGAAGACATCTACTATTTTGTGTGGCGGCAAAAAGGCAACGCTTACTAACATTTTTGCAGATCGTTTAAAATCTGCATTGTTACTGTATTCATTCACCAGTCCTAATTTTTGAATTTTTCTGTATACAGCTTGTGCAAGATGAAAAAAGCACGTATGTACTTTTCCTTCCGGGAAATAATACAAAAAAAACACTGATTGATGCCATTTCGAGGTCAACATGTAGTATGACGTTATTAGGTGGAATACCTTCCATTATTGGTATATTCATCAGGATCTGCTCCCACACCACCTTGTAGTCTTCTTCCGATTTTCCTGACATCAACGCATATACGTGGGGAAACCATTTACCATACCTCTTGACCACTATGGTCAATAATTGGTAAAACGTGTACGGAACAATGTCAAATGTCGCATCAATCATCCACTCATCACAACCCATCAGTCTTGAGACGTTGTCAATTGTACCAAAAATAATAATACGATTTTCAACTTTGTTATCAAATAAACAAAACTTTTCTCCGGTAATCATAGCGGCGTTTTCAAAGTCAGCCTCGTCGATGTTCACAGGTTCTACCATTTTGTGTTTTCGTCTCAATCTTCGGACAGCATCTAGAGCATTGTTTTTGTTAGGGAGCATTTTCGAGTTACTACTTTCGCCATATACAGTGTAGGCTATTTGCGATGGTTTGGCGAATTTCTATTGGACTGTCATCTCTTTAAGTCTATTCATTGTTCGTAATTTGTCAACATCCATGGATTCGTGCTCATGTGATGTTTTTGGTTCATAAATCAAAGTGTGAAAGATATGATCTGTTGTTAATCTTATCTTACATGTTGACGTATGGCTGCATTTCCAGGATGTTTTTTCATTTCTGCTACGATCAATTATGTACGTGTATCCTTGATATACTAGCATGGGCTTCCCTCTGCTTGATTTTATGATATCAAAACTCTCGTTGGTTTGTCGTTCATCCATGTCGTCTGTCTAATCACATATAATTCGAAAAAGTGTTTATAAAAGCTCTTATGAAATTCAAGGGCATCATGACAACTGAATATTTTAAAAAAATCGGTTACTATTACTGCCATAGCATGTCAACAAAATCCAAAGTATACCCTCCGGAACTATCTACAACTGTATGTTATCATTAAAGTGAATTTCCATGACTAAATTAATCATGTAGGCCTATACGCTTGAATCAACTTTAGCGACAATACTAATAGAACCTAAGTAACCTCAAAATATTATTAACGCAGAAATATGGAATTTGTGATTATGCAAAATGTAATGATGGATATCCAGATTGTTTATGTACAAAATCACCGCATTTGTGTTAATTCAGGGATGCCTGTCTATGGTTCGCAGACATCCCTGATTAATGATGCCATGAAATTTATTTCGATATTTCATCTATGTACTGTAAATTTCTAGGCATCTAACTTTGGCATGGACCATAGAAATCTAAATATACACAGCTATGGACACGCACTGGGAATTCCTTGATTTTCCAAAGAAAAATATAAACCATGACATCTAGGAGTCCATGTATTGACATCTCATGGACCGTGTGACATCCTATCTATATAGATGTTTACCATGCTTTCGAATATCTTTGCCATCCTGCATTTTTCATTGTATTTCTGTATGAATGACGTATCAACGTAATTATTCTACCTTGATTGGAATACTCGTGTCGAACAAAACCACTGCTGATGAAAAGTGTTGTCGAAGAAAACCACGATAATGTGTCGAAAAAAAGCATGACTCCCATATACAGTGCGTTCATAAAGTCACTGTGCACCTAATAATTCAATCCCTGCTTAGTATTTCGTTGCTTAGAAATCGATTGCCAGGGCATTATGAATAGTAAAGTTCCTTTGTAAAAACATCAATTACTACGTGATAACAAAATATATATTTATATCTTACAAAAACTGTTGAAAATGTCCACCTTGCTCACGAATACAGAGGTCTATTCGACGTCTCATTCTCAAACACTCGGTGAATTTCTTCGAGACTGATAGCGGCTTTGTTGTCGGATGCTATCTCTTAACTCATGTAGATCTTGTGGCTTGCTTCGGTAGACCTTCTGCTTTACCGCTCCCCACAAGTAAAAGTCCAAGACACTCAAGTCCGGGTATCTTGGAGGAATTTCCTTTGGAGATTATTCTGGTTTGGAATATTTCACCCAAGCATCGAAGTGAGGAATTGGCGGTATGCGCAGTTGCTCCATCTTGTTGGAAGTAAGCAGTTGTTTTTTCATCGTCAGTTAATTCGTTGACGAACGAAGCAATGATTTCATTACAATATCTTTCTGCTGTAACAATCTCGGTAAAAAATATTGGTCCAACTATTCGCCTTCTTGACATGGCGCACCATACCCCAACTTTGAGAGAATGTAATGGCTTCTCAACAAATTCGTGCGGGTTTTCGCTAGACCATATTCGGGAGTTCTGGCTACTGACATACCATGAAAGATGAAACCAAGCTTCATCAGAAAAGAAAGTTTTATCGAGTACATCATTTCCATTCAGATTTTCTTTGAAAAAGAAGCAGTACTGAAGACGCCTATCATGATCGGCATCCTTCAATTCATGCTGGCAAGAGATGCGGTATGGATATAGGCCTATGTTCTTTCTCACAGCAGTATGAGCCGCCCCGAGAGATAGACCCACTTTTTGAGATAAGCGACGCATCGACTTGCTTGGGCTATGAGTCATAGCTTCGGAAATGACTTTGACCTTCTGCTCAGTTAAGACTGTTGGTCGACCTGAACGTGTTGCATCGTGCACGGAGCCAGTTTCTCTGAACTTATTGATCAGATTCCTAACAGTGTTTCGATGAGACAAATCAGTTGTAGGCATGTCGTGATTTGTAATATTGGCATCTACTGTCCCGAGTAAGTTTTCATTGAAAACCAGCGTGCATGGGGTGAAAGCGAAAATGTGTATATTTTCGGAATGACATAAATTCAAACAAGTATTTAATTCATCACTTCCAATAAATCACAGAGTCATAATACAAAAGAGAATTTCCACAATTCCCCCCTTTTATAGAAAAAGTCGTAAGATTAACATAGGAAACAACTTCTTGTATTCAAGTTCGTAAAGTCCATAGTATTGAAGTACGTGTACAAATATTTGTGTATGTAGATCAGAGATAAAGTAGTATTTAAAGTTCAACATCTACGAGCATAAGGAAGCATTAAGTTCACGCAGATCCAGCTGATAAAGCTGGCATATAGAATGTTAATGAATAATCACGAATATAAAATCAGGTTTATTAACTGTACAATGCGAAGAACGATAAAAAAAACGGTAGACTATAAGAAACAGTATAGAAGAGCTATCATCGATAAAACGTAGGATCAACATACTTAAGAGCTATTGTCGGTAAAACTTAGGATCAACATACCTTTTTCTCAAGAAATATCGTAAACTAGGTTCATTGGAAGAACTCTGGCTTTCAGAAGAGAATTCTACTTTGAGAAGATGCAGTCCTAGACGCTGTTTCTATAACTTGATCGTAAGCATAATTCTGATCGTAAGCATCGTCCATATCATCTATAGGTTCCGTTGGCGAAAATCTTCTTTTCAGATTTACTTGATTGTATATCCTAGTGTTGCCATCTGGTGTCATGATCTTATAAGTATTTGGAGCGACAATCTCCACTACTTCTCCTGTGTTCACATAAGAATCCTTTTCCCCTTTTCGAAAGTAGACGGCGGTACCAATCGGATAAGAAACCGTACGAGGTTTAAACTTTTTCTGTATTCAGATTCTGCATCGCGGGTAGGCGCACGTACACCAATGTTGCTATCAGTAAGGTTTGAAAGTTTGGTTCTCATTGGACGATTGAACATTCGCTCGTATGGAGAAATACCTGTTATGGAATGTGGTTCAGATCGCATGTCAAAAAGTACTTTGTCTAGCGCGTGTCGTAATGAAACTCGTTGTCCATGTTCTGAGAAAATTTTTGCAAGTCTAGTTTTCATTGAACCGTGGAATCTTTCCACAACTCCGTTCGACTGGGGATGATAGTTAGCGGACTTAATGTGCTTGATACCTTGGCTTTGTAAAAAGGAGCAAAATTCATTTGAAACGAAGGGAGTACCGTTGTCTGTAACCACTTGTTTAGGGATTCCGAAGGTTGCGAAAATTGTAGTAAGCTTCGATATGAGTGCAGAGCTTGTAGGATGATCGATAATGACGGCTTCACGGTAACGCGAGTAGTAGTCAATGAAGGTAAATAAGATTCGACCTCGAAGAAGATGTGATGGACCTGTTAAATCTAATCCAACTTTTGACATCACCTCTGTTTCCTTCTCAACTGTTATTGTTAGCGGAGGGCGATCAACTTTTGTAGATAATTGGGTGCAACTTGGACATTTTCGTACGAAGTCATCGACGTCTGAACTGAATCCCGGCCAGTATGCATAAGTTCGGAGAACTTGCTTTATTTTGGTAGTACCCGAATGGCCTTCATGAAGTTGAATAAGTAGCTGGGAACGTAGAGCAGTAGGAATAACGATCTTTTCGTTTCTGCACACTACAATTGTATTTGGGTTTAACGGATCGGAAACTTTGGTAGTTAGCTCATTGCGAATGGAAAAGTAAGTTCCTAATGATTTGGAATTAGGTGTAGACCAGGAGTTATCAATTTCATGTATAACGTTCTGAAGAGAAGTATCATTTGCTGTTGCTTCAGCTACCTGTTTTAGGTCAATAGGAAGAGAACGTAGGATAAAACAAAGTGTGAATTCCGTATTTTCAAAATCAGGTATCTGATTGTGTTCT
>CAJQUW010013381.1:0-108501 GCA_907163375.1 Prostheceraeus crozeri | reverse complement strand
CTACATCTTGAAACTGTATAAAATTTCATTTCATCATTGACAATGCCTATAGGCATTGTTTTTTTCCACAGGCATTTTTCTATATTTCTATAGGCATTTCAATATTTCATTACTATCTTAATGTCACAATCCACATCATTCGATACCCATTTTTTTGCAATTCGAGAAGTATGAATAGAAACGTTTCAAGTATACCACATCCAAATAATTATGGAACGATAGATAGGGCATGGTTTGAGGATAACTGGATTGAAGAAATCAGTCCTGATTAAGTTGTTTGCGGTATACGGAGGCGATTCATCAATTATGTGGCTAAGAAGCCCGCGAAGCAAAAGGCTAGGACTCTCCAAGTATTTAATCCGCAAACCGTTATCGACGGTCAGTTTACATTGTTGCCATCGTTCAGTTCTCGACGAATCATTTTCTGTTCGTTCATGTTTCATCTCAAATTTTGACAAAGTCATTGAAATTCTTAGAGAAAAATGTCCTTTAGTGAATCAGCCGCTTCTAGTTTTTGAACTTCTGGAAGTTTATACTTGTGTTACTTAACAATTGTAAGAGAAGACGAATAACTTTACGCGCACGTTTCGTGCGCGTAAACCCCCTTAAAAATACACTGCATTACTCACATTCACAGTGTTCATATAGTCCATTCAGATCAAGTTTTCCTTCTTATTTGGTGATCGTTAATTCACTAATCGTTCTTCAATCATGACGTTAATTTTAACTAAATCCTATTACTAAAACTAATTTCAGTACGTCGATGCCAGATTTGTTAAAAAAATAATCGGCCGATTAACGGGTTTCTCTGTACCGATTAATAGGTAATCGGCCGATTAGCAAAATCACTAATCTGTATACCCCTAGCATATACCGTTATTTAAGTTAGCTATTGTTAATCAAATGTCGATCCTTTGTAACTTTTGCTATAGGAAAGAATGAATATCAAATTCTCGTTAGTTCATGTTGTGTTCGCTAATTTCTCGAGAAACGTAATGGCACGAAAATATGACTTTTTTAATACATGTTCAATTTATAAGCGTGACAGTAGACTAACAGTAAATTATAAGATGATAAAGGTCGTAAATGATAAATTATAATTTGTATTATAAGCAATTTATGATGTACAGACCTTCCACATGACACGAGATCGACTTATGTCTGGGAACAATTGCGAATGTAAATGTTAACTTAAGTAACATGTTGAATTACATACGATTTATGTATTTGTAATTTGCTAAACAGGAGTGTGATGTACCAAAGTGCTTACTGAAACAGATTGTCTTTGACTGATTTTGTATACATTTTTACATGTGATTTATGTATTTGTAATTTGTTACAGTTCTATGCACGAAACTATTCGAAATAATATTTGAATGTGATAAACATTGTTTTCCTAATGAAATAAAGATGATACTGATGTTAAGTAGGAGTAGGAATCATTTTGGATCGGTGATAATTAAGGAAGAATTGGGAAATTTAATGTAATTTATTACGAGAAGTAAGACAAAAATTTTTCGACTGGAATTACCGTTAAAAAGACGTGGACATAGTAACCATAAAGACCCTTCATCTAGATAAAGTTTCATAAGTCGAAAATTAGACGACTTTTTCTTTATGGGTTTATCTCCTGCCTGCATCATGAAAAAAAGAAACTCAAAAGAGACTGCGGATTTCTGTACTTAATCTTTCAATTGACCAAAACACAACACTGACTTGAATTTATATGACTTATTTGAAAATCCTTAAAGGTTGAGTAGAAAATTGGGATATAAAATGATGAGCGTTCATAAGCATATTACAAGCGGATAATTCACATTTTATGCAACTTCTGACCATAGATCGTGCTCTTTTGGTAACAAATTTGACGTGTGTAAACTGATTTTCATGTTGCTTTAATTCAATGAATTTTTAGCTCAGCTCTTGGACATGATGAAAACATTCTCGACAAGGCTGTTTGTGTCAAAAACAAAGTTGATTAAAATTGTGATGTGATAAGCATGCAGACACTACAACTATCATTCAATGAACTTTAATTTCGAGACATTGACAATGCAGAAGAGATGCGACCGAGTGATCCTGTCACAAAATCCCCACTGTATCATCGATAGAGGGTTACTTATCAGTGCATTCTTTTGAATCAGTGATGTCATTTTTTAATTCACTCAGCTCATTATTCGTTAAACAATTTGTTCGCTCCGGAAACGACAATAGAGCTGAATCACCGCTCGTTTCAACAGTCACTGACTCAAAAACTCCAATGTGCTGTTCGAAAATACTTCTTTCTACAACTTGCATTGCCCTTTTGACCACATGCTAACATTCTCATCCACACGTTTGAACACTTGAATAATGAAGACTGGAAATTCGCCAAACCAGCAATCAAACTCGTAGATCATCAATATTTACAAAGCAATATACTTCCTTACATTATTGGGTAAGATGACGTCACGCTTCAAGTAGCGGAAACACTGTTGAACTTGGAAATAATTTTGTCGGAATAAATAGGAATTTCAGAACTATAACGTTACTGCAGTTCAGAATATCCAGAAATCTATGTTATACATTTTGCAGCAGTTATAGCAATTTGACATAGTATGGTAATGCATTATCACAGCGATATCAACATTCACTGTCATTTTGCATTTCATCATGTTGAAGTCAGCAAACGCATATGGATAAAATGGGTAAAGTTAACTATCTACATATCCACAGAAAAACTGATTTTTTTGTGTCCGCAATTCCTGACCCACAGCAAATTAACAATGCATGTACATGAACAATACGAGTATAGAGAAACTTTATTTCCCTCAACCTCCTTATATATATATATATTGTTATCCGTAATAGCATTGCAAGACAAAATCTGTTCGTTGTTTTTTTTAGAGCGAAGCGGTCAATCACAGAATCAAAGTCAATTTTGAATTCACGATGAGTATAAATTTGGGTCAAACCGTTCAAACGTTCATCCGTGATTGTCGATCTCATGTATGACTTCAACTGCTTTAGCGTAGACAAACTGCGCTCAGGCGTAGCTGTAGTCCCTGGAATACAGCAAAATATTTTTAAGTATTTATGTATGGCCGGATAAAAGTATGTATCACAGTGCCCTAGGGCTGTGGCGGGATTGGCAGGAAGATGCAGCCCTTGCTGCTTGGCGTCGGCCCATTTGTGAGTCCAGCGGTTGTACTCGGCCTTGACATCGCGGATCTCTACATTAACGATCGATCGGTAAAATTCGACCATAGGAATTATCTGAAAAATAGATACAGGTGCATGAATATCAGTGATGAATAGTTATCTTAAGCTTTCAGAATATTCAGACTTAGAAGAAATCGATTATGTTGAAAATTAGGAGCAGGAGGTTATTCAGATTAGATGACTGTAAAAAGGCGGGTCACTCCTTCTTTATATTTTTCATTATTTATGGTACAAAGGTATAAGAATATATTCTAATACCTTTTACCATACCTAATAAATATAAGGAAAAATCATCGGCGCTTCGTGTCATGTATCCTGTTTGCTTTCAGTACAATGTCATCCAATTGGAAGAATTTATTTCGTTTAAGAATTGCTGAAAGCCATCATGTAATAGGATCTACTTATACAGAAGAGTAAGAGTCCAATTGTGTGCCTATCTATCTTGTAAGATAAAATGATTATGTAAATTTTACCTCTTCAAACTTGTCCGCTGATAAAAATGCTGGCACGAATGCTGACAGTTTCATTGCTGTAGCAGTGTGGTAGCTGAACCTGTCCTTCAGGTCATTATTGATGGTTCAATCTAGGAAAGGGATCAGAAGGGTACGGGTGGCCAGGGGGACGGTAGGGGCCGGGCCCGGAAAATTGATAGGCTGCAGTTCCAATATAATTATGAGCATGCAAGAAAAAGTGATAAAGTACGTATATTTCTATTTTTGAAATCTATGATGTGATAACCTTTGTTACGATGCTTTTATCTTTATGAATAAGCTGATGGCTTTCTATGCCAAGAAGGATTTCAACTTACTTTACTTGCGAAGTTGCAAATGGTCACAGTTCTTGAAAATTGCGAAGTTGTAGATTTGAATCAAATGAAAAGACGTGATTTAGACAGAAATTTCACAGAGCGAACGTTTGATGTCAAAGGCGAGAATAAATGAAATGAACTGATTGACATCGAGTTCAGCATTGATAAATTGACCGATGACTAAGATACCATCGGCTACGCCTACATTAATTATCAAGAACTCATTTTACATGTATGTCAAAGGCTTAACTTTCTCAATTTCCTATTCTTCAAGAGGTTCTTCAAAGAAAGATGAGAAACACAATGTTTACATAACGGATTATGCTTGTGAAAAACTTTGCACTTATTTCCATGAAACAGCAGACCTGTCCTGCTTCAGCAATCAATCATGAAGTTTGTCTCAACCTGTTAGTTGACTCAAGGAATATATGAGATCAGTGTTTATATCATTATGCCGCTCTTTGGTCAATATCCCGGCGGGCGTAACAATTATGGTCACTCCTGAAGTGTCTATTGATAAGACTTCATCTGATTAACAGATAAACAAACATCTTCATTCATTGCTGCAGGTGTGGACGTTGTTGAAGGATTCCTCAATTGAAGAAACATGCATAATACGGATCGGATGCGCCTCCCACACGAGAAATTAGAGGCGCACGCCTTAGAATATGACTTAAATTGGTTGCTAGTTTTAACTGACACTGACAAGAAATTGGATAAGCGCGGAACATCTAACTGAAAATGCGAAAAATTTGCAAAATTAAATTTCAGGGCCACATTATAATGAGAGAGTTTACTTATCGATGTCGCCTTCTCGGGGGGGGGCCGCCCGGTAGCCCCCTGGCGACGCCACTGACCCCCAGAGATTGACGGGGGCTTCAACCCATTTGTTTTTGATATGAGTCTCATCAAAAACTCTCATATGAGGCCCTCTTGTTTTTGATTTATGAGTTTTCAATCAACGTGATTTATTGGCGAAACTGACGATTTTTCACATAATTCCTGTTGACTGCTCACTATGACAGCTCAAATGTGGTTGATTGATTATCAATTTATTGTATTATGATCGCTTCAGATCGAAAAAAACAAATTCCTAAAAGTCTGGACTTGCCTTTCAGTTGACAAAACTAATGTGTCACTTCGCTCACTTGTGCATAAATCGGCGCCGCAGGCTGAACAAGCAGCGAGGAAGTTGCTTGCTTTCAATAACGTGTTAGAATTATATCAATTATCACATGAAGCACCTCCAAGCCAATGTTTCAATGTTATCTCAAGCTAGCTTCATGTATAATATTCACTTTATCGGACGTTGTGCAATACTTTTAAGTGCATTTACCAAAGTACAAAATAATGACCCAAACGGCATTGATACAAGAATAATACATGCGAATATCTCGCCTCCACAAGAAAGCTTAAAGCGGTCAAAATTTCTAAATTCCAATACAATAAAAGTTTTTTGGTGATAGAAGTTCTGAGATTAACAATTGTATCGCTGACTGAGTGTTGACGTTACGAAATGTCTTGTCTGCGATCATGGGCCGCGGAAGTGGGGGAGCCAGGGGAAGTGTGTGTTTGCCCCCCCTTCAAATTTGAGCTGTTAAAGTATTCATTTTGATGATAAATTGCAATCTAATTCTTTATTAAATAAGTAGAAAGTCGGCAGATGAAACGGCCTCTATCACGCTGCATCATTTCCGCTTGCATCACTGACAGAAAGCTAATCAACACATAAACATGTGAAACCAAGGATTGTAACCACCTCCGCAAAGTGTTTGTTTATGATGCAGCAGTTAACTTCTATCGTGTCGTGCTCATATAGCAGATTTTGTCAAGCGCTTAGCGGATTTTCTGACTTGAATTCACGGTAAATAAAATTCATTATGAAATTATGAAATTGATGTTTTCACACTCAAGGTCGGTGGTACAATATGGTATAGGGTAACCCCTTCAGCGGCTGCAGAAGCCCAGTCGTTGTGTCGTTCCTGGAGGCAGTTACGACTAGCTTCGACGTGAGAGACCTCGGCCCCGGACTCAAGTCTGGGTGCTTCTCTTTGGTGGGATGGCGGAAGAGATCCGCTAATGAAGCAGTCGAAGGAAGAATAACTCATGGGCTTAGTGTACCACCGATCCGGCCAATAGAAGCATGATCACCCTCAGAAACGGTTGGCCAGCAGTTGTTGTATGCTTAATTAGACATTTTAGCATTCCACCCCTACCTGGGTCGGATGACCTGTCTGGGTGTAATGTCGATCAAGCAACAACTTTGACAGTCTGAGAAGCTAGCAGGCACCCTGATTGGATCGACCGTCTGAGAAGGACCGGCCTGAGAGTGAAGACGGAAGCTTAAAGTTGCTTTCGATTCGCCAGCAGCTCCGATCATGAGATGGTGGCACGTCTCATCTTGTGGGTAGCTTTAAGGTAGGATTAAATATGCTAAAATAATGACTCAAATCCACGCTATATTACAAACTATATTACTTCTAACAGAGCATTGGCACTACTTATATTTCACATGAAAGATGTTCACTTTGATCAATAGAGTTTGTCTATCAATTCGTCGAATTATTTTACATCTGCAACTTCTATCGAAGTCTGTGATTTATGAGTAGCTTTCATAATTATACTTTGCACTATGACCATAAATCAAATAATAAAATAGATAGAAAAAATAGAGAAAATAAATAAAGATACTGATGTAGATCAATAATGCTTACACTGTGATTGCGAAAAATGTTGATAAACAGAATCTTTTATGTTTGAATCTTATTGTGATGAAGCATTGTACGAATGCTATGGCCCCCTCGCGAAAAATTGTTCCGCGGGCCCTATCTGCGATGTGCAAACTTGATTTAAAGTGATCCACTGAAGTGCTATCTACTTCTTCACTTGCAAGGGAATTCTGGTGATTTGCGACGTCAATTGAAGCCTCTCTCCACTACAGTCTACATTCAAATCTTTTGAGTTTGCATTGATGACTGCGAGTTGACGCATAGGATTTTGGAACAATGAGCTCGCCAAACTTGCCATCAATTTTTCATTTCCGTGAGTGTCTTTAAACCAGCAGTCCTGAGTGTTGATGCACCTACGTCAATCAAAAAATATCGCGTGCCGTTAACTTATCAAGCAATTATCCGCGATCCACTGTCAAATGACCGGGTAGTAGGCTCCACGTTGCATTGAAATCCATTATTCATTGCATCTCTGAGCTCCACGTGTTACATAAACTATCCCATGTAGTGAAATTATTTACGATCTGCAAACTTTTTCCAATAAATAGGCTGAGGAATGCCTAGAATGTGCTTCTAAAATTCATGCAGGCCAGAATATAGGATTCTGGAAACTGCATCATTGACAAAATAGGGTTTGAACTACATGTATAAGCCGACGGCAATCATTTTTTTAAACTGCTTAAAGAACAGTTATCAATATCTTTATCACAAAGCGTGTGGATACTCTCAAGCTATGTTACATTTACATGCTCCGAATGTTATAATGATTGAACAAGAAATTTATTCTTGACTGAATGTCGTCAACGGTCGACATGGGTCTCATTAAATCTATATACCGGCAGGTCCTCAATATTTGCGGCCGGTTCCAACCCTGGTAAGCAGTTGTTGCCTTTGTTATTATTCACACAGATATGATACAGAGATAGTCTAAATGGTTCCGCCTGTCCAGCCTTTCTGAATGACTTTGTTCGAATCCTGGTCGAGTCGGGAATAGCGAGAGTATTAGCGTCCATCTGGACTTCATTTGTGTTACTCAAAGCACACTGTGCTAGAACACACACCGCCTGGGCTTGAGCGTTCAGGTAGAGGGGCCGAAACGCGACCAGGCGGGTACCTGCTGACGACTGGCTATTGTTTTATTTGTTTTAACGTTGTTTTTTTTATCGCTTACTGCCTTAGTGTGATGAATGGACTGTGTCCGTTACTGGTCTCCATAGGGTTGACATGGTGATTACTAAGTGTCTATTTATATATAAGTTCCTAATCAATCGAGCCTGAAACTTTGACCAAGGAGATCACTTGTTAAGCGGCCTTGTACGATCTCGTACACTTAAGGGTGAAGTCCAGCCCGTATAGCGCTATGTTATGGACCCCCGGGAAGGTCCGCCCGGCACGCAATCAGATCCGTCAAGTCTTTGTGCTTAAAGACCTTCATGCATTCATGCATTTGTCGAGGATCACAAGTCAAAGGACCATTAGGGGTAAAGTACAGCCCGCTTTAGAAGCGCTGATTGAAAATGGACTAGTGGGAAGGTCCTCCACACCGATCTCGTCAAGTTTGGCTCTAAAATGTAGTCCTAGGATAGTCAAAAGTTTGACGCGCCTTGAACGTTTAATGTCTGCCGGTGGAAACGCACCACCTGTCCTCTTAAGGGCAAACCTTAAGTCTTATTAAATATAAGTTTATTAAAATTATGAAACATTTAGACGTCGTTATGGGAATGTCCCAGCTCCAAACTAAACGTGGCTTACAGGGTCAAAAGGGAAAAATATTACAATCACTTCTGAGCTACATTCGACATCTATTATTATTATTATTATTATTATATTAGATCTCAAGAACTTCGCAATTCAATCACAAATTCCGTATTTGTACTTTGCATTTCACAGAAAGAAAGTACTGATGTATTCAAAGTAATCTAAAGAAGCACAAAGTCTTTAAAAAGATGACTTCACAATGATTATACGAAACGGATTTCTTGTCAACAAAATAAATCCTCCTTTTCATTTAGATAATTTCCTTAAACCGTGCGATTGCTGAGATTTCTGTTTTTGAGTGTGCAGATTAAGCAGAAAAGATATCTTCAAAACAAATCGGCGGCAAAATAAGAAAAAATTATTCGCATTTTGACTACAGCAACAGAAAGCGACTTTGACGGCACATTATCTGATAATCGTATCATCTAGCTTTCATCTTTCCGCCTCTTCTTTCACTCAAAACTTGTCTTTCAATGTTCTTATTTATCGACATCGTTCTTTTTTATCGATCTAATCGCGGCTGGACTTGAATTGCACTTTGAGCTAAAGTTCTCTTTAATTCATAAGGACCAAGGTTCGCATACTGTCTTGACTTCAACGTGCGTAAAACAAGCATCGTCTGGCGGATGGTCACACTATTAGTGGCAAGAGTTATACTGCTCCTGTGCACACCTGCAAATCATTACTTTCCTGGTTGAGCATATAGACCTGGTTGGTGACCTAGGGCTGTTCATCAACAAAAATAAGAAAGTTAAACTGATATAATATTCTGCCGGAAGAATGTTCAGCAGACTGAATGAACGACGGTATAACATCGAAACCAGCAGAATACTCTGCCGTTAGAACATTAAATTGGTTTAATTTCTAGTTAATAAACAGCCCCATATTTTCCGAAACAAGTTGAAGATTGAAAACGTTGCCAATGCATTGTACTTTTGGGTTTCGGAGCTGTTGAATTTATTAGAAGCATTTCTTTGGAGCACTCTCTGCATGCAACCAACATGTAGACGTCACTTTTCTTCCAAGGCATACATCAGGTATTTTCTAGTAACACAACACTGTATCACTCGTCTCAAATTGCCAATTTCTTGAAGTTAAATGAGGTTTCAATTGCCTCATTCCTTCAGTCGTTATGCAAATGATGAAAGTAAAAATTTCCTTCATAATTTTCGAAATTTATTGCATCCTTAGCCTAATTGTCGAGGTCCTGACAGTACAATGCTGAGATCTGGACGGCTTAAGGTATCGCCGATATCTCAAGATTGGATTTCCAAAATGCAATGTTATTAATGGACTGTTAGAAAAAAGCATGGATGCTATGGCAATTGTAGTACAATTATAAACATTGTAAGTTGTAGTCTTGATGAAGTATAGTTATCGAAAATGAATTCAAAATGAATGTTTTTTCAAAGTTTTCAAACTGTCATCCCATAATGCCATCCTATCCACCATCATCGACTTAAAGCTACCTTTTGAGGCTGTTTCTTGGATAACTGATTTCTTATCCAACCGACTCCAGCGTGTCGTGCACACCAACGCCACCTCCGAATGGTGCTCCGCACCCAGCGGAGTTCCTCAGGGAAGCGTGCTCGGACCGTACCTCTTCTGTGCTGCCATCGCATCGCTACGTCCTGTGTGTTCTAACACTTGTTATGTTAAATACGCTGACGACGTAGCTGTACTCCACTTTATGCGAGATGCGCACGAAGACAACCCCCAACGCGAATTCGAGCACATTTGCCAGTGGTCGGCTAGAGCGGGGCTTCCTCTAAACACTTCCAAATCCGCGGTGATGGACATCGCCACCAGAACTGGTATTCGACTCGAAGAAATTGCGGACGTTGCAGGAACAGTCATTCCAAGTGTGACCTCTATGAAAATCCTCGGTGTCCATTTCGGAAAGGATCTTCGCTGGGATATTCACTGCAAGGAGATCTTCAAGAAGGCCTCTAAACGCATTTTTGTCCTCAGAAACCTGAAGAGAGCACGTTGTAACGCTCAGATTTTATGGAGAGTCTACCGACAAACTATCCAATCCCTTCTCACCTACTGCCATCCGTCCTGCTGCAATATGTCCCAAAAAGGTTACAAGTTCCTTGTCAAAGTAGAGAGACGAACCTCTAGAACAATTTTCGGTACTTCCCATGGACCAGACTTAATAACTACTACTACATTGGCACGCACCAACCAAAGGTCTGGGACCCGCCTATTCCACAGTGTTATGACAACTATCAACCACCATTTGCGTCAATTTTTCGGCGAAAGGTCCCCAACTCACAGGAATTCTTCCACCCTCAAAAAACCCAGATGCCGTAGTGTCCGCTTTTCCGACTCTTTCATCAAGTACTGCTCTACGTGTTCATAATTTCCTCTCTCCATGCTGGTTATCATGCTTCATTCATTCATTGTCTCTTTTGTATCATGAACTCTGCATTGTTTGTAACTGTTTCATGTCTCTGTACTGCGCGCAGCGCAGATGTGTGCCAATAAAGTTATTATTATTATTATTAAAGGCAAATCGTACCAAACATCATTGACGTGAAGGCAGCAACGTAGAAGAAAAGCGCGATCGTGAAATCAGATAACATGGTTGCTGTTTGCATTTAAGTCCCACTAGCGTAGTAGGGCCTATACGACATTAATAATATTTAAAAATTTGAGAAAATACTTACTTACTTACTTATAGCTGATGATAACAGGCAACTTAGCGCCAAGATTGTAAAGCTTCATTTCATTCAGTGCATTTTCAGTCGAGACAAGTTACGTTTCAAACTCTAATTAGCAATTACAGTTCCAATTAGTCAGATAACCGTTCTTCTGTTTTGTGTCCGAATTTCAACACATCAGTTCAACTGAAAATTCATTCAAAACTGAACAAGTGACAGAAAACAAAACAGATGAACTAACATTCAAAACAGAAGGACAGTAGCGAAACTTCAGGGAATAGTAATGTCATCCGACTTCTGGAGAAGTCAGGAATTCATCGTGCGTGCATATATACTTTAAAATAAACAGCTTTTAATAAATTTCATGAGTGACATTTTTCTTTTTCTTCCTGAAATGACTTCGTGACATGCGCTACGTTCTGTTTACAAAACAAATATACAAATGCAACCGGTTCTAATGCAAAGCTCAGTCTATATCTGACTGCATGTGGTTATAGACATTAGCCTCCAGGGAATTACGAGTATCTGAGACGTTTTTAATATATTCTTAATAATAATAATACCTTTTTTATTGAAAAAATGAAAATGAAAATCACTGAAAAAGATGACAACAGCTGAGCATGCAAGCTTCTTTCAAATACAAATACATTTTTGGGTGCACAATTAGCTAAATATGATCAAGCAAGTTATTGAAGATGATTGCCGAGTAATAATAGTCCGGGAGCTAGCGTGAAGTTGTGCACGGAACGAGGTAGTACATAAAACTTTCACATAACATAGTACACCTCTAACCTACTGCAAAACTTCGCGTCTGCCGGATCAGATCATTTGCTTTTAAGAAATAGAGAGGATAACACAATCCTATGTATTTCCAGTGGTAAAATTGTGACATTTAAGGTGTTAACTCCATTTTTTCGAATCTTTGCTCATAAAAGTTACACAAATTGGTATTTTGTTGAGCTGGTTATCATCTACAGATCATGATCTTTCAAATGACTTATCATTCAGTGACAGAGGAGGAAGTAAAGTGTACAAACAGACACTTTTCGTTGGTGTAACTGCAAATTTTAACATTAAAATTTCAGGAAAGTTGTTGATATACTTTAAAAAAGTGTCTGTTTGTACACTTTACTTCCTCCTCTGTCACTGAATGATAAGTCATTTGAAAGATCATGATCTGTAGATGATAACCAGCTCAACAAAATACCAATTTGTGTAACTTTTATGAGCAAAGATTCGAAAAAATGGAGTCGACACCTTAATTGTCACAATTTTACCACTGGAAATACATAGGATTGTGTTATCCTCTCTATTTCTGAAAAGCAAATGATCTGATCCGGCAGACGCGAAGTTTTGCAGTAAGTTAGAGGTGTACTATGTTATGTGAAAGTTTTATGTACTACCTCGTTCCCTGCACAACTTCATGCTAGCTCCCGGACTATAAATTGCAAAAGAGTTGCGTCGCCTGTTTGTATCTGAGAATGGCACAGACACTTTCTCACTATGAAAGGGTGGAACAATTGAATGTAGGGGATGATCAACGACACTGGCAGACACGAGAAGATTCTTAATGGAGGTTGATCGTTTTTCATAAAAAGCTTTAATTCTTGTTGACCAATTACATGGTCTTACATACGAGTATGAGCAGATAATGCGTCGGGCTCGTCGAAAGAGTCTCCGTTGACACATTACACTGAGTTTGCCAAAGCGTAGAGTGCAATACAGTAGAACACTTTCAATCATCGACTGGAAGATTATCCAAAGCTCGTCATGAGTGAGAAGCGGTTTGAGCATACGGTGGAAGTAAAGTCTCCGTGAGCATCGCGATTCTACATCATGGAAGTGTCTGTCCCAAAACAAATCGGAAGTCCATTTTATGCCAAGTAGTTTGAATTCCGAGATAATATCCAAAGGCGAATTGAAATCTATTGCCGTGCTTCTTTTCTTAAATGCAATCGAGAAAGATTTGGAGTTGTTCACCCAATTAACCAAAATCTATGGCACTCCTATAGGAAACGTCCTACGGAATTATTGTAATTTTCCTATAGCGGGTAGTGCTATTGCTATGGAACTCTATTCTATGGCACTGCTGGAATGTTTTGTCCCATTGAATTTTGGGGAACTTTGATCCTATTGCCTGTGGGACTAATTTGTTCCATAGACTTGTGGGAAATCCTGTCCTATCGAATTTTGGGAAATCCTGTTCTATCGAACTTCTGTCCCATAGAATTTTGGGAAGTTCAGTTTTCATGGCAGCTCCTAATGCTACAGCGTGTCTAAACCTTTCCACGACATACTGACGCTTTATGTGATCATGATTGTAAAGAATAATCAGTTTAGTTTAGCAATTGTGATAATGTCAATTTAAAGACAACATGCATGAGGTATTTGCACTTTTCACTTTCGATCCCCTTGACATGTCGGTGAAAGTCCGGCCCAGATTTCAAAAAAAAAATAGTTTGAGAATCAATCACACTATGGAGCATTATTTTTTAGCTAATTTCATGATCATTCACAAAACGCCATCAAATTCAAAAAACAGCCAATGATTTTTAATATCTTTTCTTTTTAGCCGTTTGAACACTTGCTTCGATGAAAAGTTTCTCAGAAATCATTTACCATATTTCTTTCTCTTCCATTGGGAAATGTAGTAGGAGTTGATCTGCAACAAACAGGAAATACATTATAAATATGCGATAAATGATAAGTTGGTGATGGAACATAGACGTTCTCCATATAGGCAGATAAACTTCATTTAAATGAAAAATAATGCAAAATACTGCAATTGAAGAGTATTTGATAATTGCTATGTTTCCTGTTTTGGAGATTTATATTATTAATATAGGATTATAACATAATGCAAATGCGCCCCGCTGTGATCTTGCGGATGAAAAATATCGCCAAGAGTTTCATTTTACTTGTTTATTGTCACAACTGCGTTTCGTCTGCTCTCAGTAGTTGTGACACGCAGAATGAATCAAACTGATTGAAACATGATTCCTGCTAGAATATCGATCAGACAATGGTCCTTTCTTTTTATTCAAGTTGTCGATGCACTTCTTTTCCTATTAGTAATTTTTCTGCATATGTACTTTTTAGCTACTACTTATTCATTTCGTGATTGCTTGTCCAGTGACTGTCCATTGCTTGATCGATGCTCTAGCAGGAATCATGTTTCAATTAATTTGATTCAGTCTGCGTGTCACACCTAGTGAGAGCAGACAAATAAACTTATGACAATAAGTAAGTAAAATGAAACTTTATGGAACATTAGACTATATTGGTTTCCATGCATGCAAATATCATTTCCTCTTCGTTTTTTCCTTCTTCATTTCTATGAAGAAAAATGTGATTTTTTCAAAACTTGGATTGGCAGTATAATGCGGCCTTGCTCACATCAGAACAAAGAAATTGAAACACTTCTCAATTAGCTATCTACAAGCACCAAACATGTCAAGCAACAAATTTGATCTAAAAACATTAGCTATGGCAAAAACGAGCCAAACTAAATATAACACAAAGATTAATATCTTGATTTGAAATCTAAAGCCTGCAGTCAATACCCGAGTCGAAAGGCAAAGCCTTAGACACTAATCACCATATCTTTTGCATCTAGCTCTTGAAATGATTGATTGATCTTTATGAAATGAAATTAGCTCTTGAGAATAAATCGAAATATAAACACACTTTTGAATAATTCTTTTACTATTTCCAATACTCATTAAAAGTAAATTCTCAGAAAAATACATTGATTTAGCACATTGGATTTGCTGACACGCACCCGCATTGACAACTCTATCACCGGTGCTTAAAAAAAATTTGTTACTTTTATATGAAAAAAAGACATGTCTGATCTTTAATCATGCTATTAAAAAAAGATTGTTGAAATTAGTCGATCTGAGATGAATACATGTAAGCTTACGAATTGCGAACAGCTTATGTTAAAATACTGTTAATGTTGTAACAGAGAAATATAACTATAACACACTATCTATCGCAAAATGTTATGACTGAACTGGAATAATGACAACAATAATAATCTACCTAAAGTTGGGAGGTAGAATAATTAAATATTGAGTTGCATCCTCAGTTGAAAATAATTGAAACAGATCTGAATAGCTGCTATTTCATCCAAAATCAGGAATCATCAGCAAGCCTAGTTCACATCTCTCAAGATCGACACAACTCCCTATTTAAGGTTGCAGCCATGCCTGGGTAAATTTGGGATTTGCAATTAGCAAGTTAGTGAAATTTCGATTCATTAAATATCACTTTAAACACATTGCTGGCAAATCGCCTAAGTAAGTGCGCCTGTAATAATTAATAATAACTTCTTTTTGCATACACAATGTAAATAGAATGATTAAATAGTCCTATTTGATTTTTAATATTGAAAACAATGTTTTCTTATTCCATTTACATTGTGTTTGCAAAAAGCAGTTTTTATACTAAATTTTTATTTTTTTAAATATTAAATTTTATATTTTCATATTAATTATTGCAGGTGCAGTAACTTAGGAAATTTGCCAGCATCAGTGTGTTTAAAGTGATATTTTATGAATGCCCGTCGAAATTTCACTAACTTGCTATTTGGAAATCATAGAATCTTTAGAATCTTTAGAATTAACAGTGGAGTCAACCTGATGAAATTAAATAACGATTTTCTAAATTATAGCTAAAATACCAAAAATAATTGGACTATAATTCTTTCTGATAGTAGTGTATAAATTGTTAGAACACCGGAGACTTGATAACTTACTTCATGGCTTAAAACACCGATTCGAGGATTTCACCAAACATGGATTTCTCAGAAGACGCAGCAGACTCGTTGGAAGAACCCGATCAACCCTAACTGAAATTTAAAAACATAATCAAAATTGTTTACTTAAAAACTTTGCGTATAGCATTGGATGATATTTGCACAACTGTTTGAAGTAGGTGCTAGACCCTTAGATAACTTACGATGATATGCTTGGGCCAGTGAGAAAGCTATGAAACAAGCGGAATCAAAAGATATATCCGGAATCTAAAATAAGAGAAATTCTGTTATAATTTCGATGTAACTAACTGCTGCATCATTTAAGTGATTACAGCGTATCTTCAAGACTTATAGCATAAATGTATGCGCAGGTTTTCGCTTAGAAAGTTCCACGATTTTTTAATTAATATCCTGAATAATTAAATCTAAATAAAATATTCAAATTTGCAATAATTTTTGTGCTGTGATAGCACACATGGCATAGCACTTGAACGTATTGTTGAACTGTCAACTTTACACATACGACAATAGAACGAGGAATAGATAAGACTGTCTACATAAATCTTATAATACAGTAGTTCTAGTTCCTACCTCAAAAAATCTAAATAATTGCATAATTCAATAAAACAGTACGCGAATGAATTGCTGCAACAATGAGGACTTGATGATTTGACTGCTGGACTACACAAATAATAAATTCGTTTCAATTGAACTTACTCCATTGGTGTGATGGTTGAGACAAACCGAGTAAGATGATTAATTCAACAAACGACGGATTTTCATAAAAATACGAGACACTGAGACACGACCAAAGGATGTGATTAACAATGACTGTTGCACATGCCAAAAGCATCTGAAATTATACTGAACATGCAAATGTTGCAATATCATTGGACAAAGTCAGATTACGGAGTCAAAACTGTCGCTGCGCGTTTGCTTCTTTTGGATAGCTTCTATGGCACTCATATTTTCCCACTTCCAGTGCAATTGGATCCAATAGAGTTCGATTGAACGTTAAGGTGTGCTATGGCACTCCCATTGCGTGTCATAGAATACCATAGAGTGCCATTGAATTTGGTTAATCGGGCAATTGAAGATGAATCGAAAGGCCCTAATTATTGATATTGTCGAGTTCATCGTTGAGAATCTGAGAAATTTGGTGTATCGTCCAAACATTTTCGACTACGATTATTTCACAAAGGTCATCGGCGTACTGCATAACAAATGTTGCTTGATTCGGAGGATTAAGATCATAACAGTACACGGAGAACAAAAATGGACCGATGAGAGAACCCTGTGGAATTCCACTGGTTACACAAACCGGAACACTTAGTACGGACTTTAATCTAACTCGCTGAGTTCTGTCTTGAAAGTAGATGTAGAGCCATTCGATGATAATCGTCGGTCTGATGTTTGGTAAAAGAGTAGATATAAACTTTGTAGTTTTTAAGGAATCCTCATTTCTCCGATGAATTTTTCGAAGTGATTCGGTGGAAAATTCAGCGGGTGTGCGACAGTGCACAATTCAAAGCGATCTAATGTATCTGAACAGCAATACCAACCGAATAGTTTGCATTGTAATGACTTCAGACATAGAAATATAAAATCCCATAGAAAGTCGGGCATCATCTACTTCTGAGCTTATGACATAAAATTTCGGATATCTTCCTCAAACCGTATAGATGATCATGAGATAACCACATCGAAGTTATTACTTCATTTACTGTATCCGCAAAAAGTATAGAGCGCTCACCCCATAATTGGTGAAATTTGCACTCCGTGTAATCTTCCTTCTTCACATAGTCGACTGACAACTTGAATGTCACTACGCATATTTTGGTTATTCGTCTTACCTCAAACAATCACGTGACATCGAACAAGTCAGTCTCGTTCGTTCTTAAATTACCATAGATAGCGAATTTGAATTATTTTCATCTCGTTACCTTAAATTGTCAGTTTCATGAGTCATTGTGTATCTGCTGCTCTGTTTCAGTCGTGTTATCTGTATGGCTCCAACTAATCTCAGTGTTGAAGTAAAGGCCAGAATTTTGGCATGGAAGTACGAAAACGTGTCAACGAAGGAGATTGCAAAGCGAACAGGACGTGGCGAGAGCACCATCAGACGCCTGGTAGCGTCTGCTCGTGGTCTTCCTTTGAACGTTGTACCGCAGCGAAAGTCAGGCTCTGGGAGGCCAAGAAAGACATCTTCGGTCACAGATACACTTCTGCGTCGTGAAGTATTGGAGAATCCGAATACTACTGCTGGAGAATTGAAGAAAATCCATCCTCAGCTTCTTCACAACGTTTCTGAACGGACTATACAGCATCGTCTTCAGAAAGAACTTGGTCTGCCTACGTTTCGTCCAGCGCATAAACCACTCCTCACACGGGCAATGGTAAAGAAACGTCTATCTTTTGCTCGTAAGTACAGGCACTGGACTGTCACACAATGACGGAAGGTGCTCTTCAGCGATGAAAGCACCTTCCTGTGCTTCAGATCGCAGCCAGGAGGGAGGATCAGGTGTCCACAGAAATCGAACCGCTTCGCTCCGCAATATACTGCAAAGACAGTGAAACACTCAGACAAGGTAATGGTTTGGGGTGGTTTTTCTGGTGTTGGTGGGCGCGGACGCTTATATTTCCTGCCCAAGAATTCCACCATGAACGCTGATCGATACATCGGTGTACTGAATGATCACATGTTGAGTTTCTTTGACATTTACGGGTGCAGCACCTTTCTGCATGACAGCGCACCCTGTCACAAAGCCAAGAAAGTGGCCATTTGGCTGAGTGACCGTGACATTCAAGTGCTGGATTGGCCACGCAATTCTGCGGATTTAAATCCGATTGAAAATTGTTGGAATTATATGAAAGATCGCCTTGCATCAGTCGACACGTCATCAGTTCCGCGACTGATTCATGAAATCAAGAAGCTGTGGTGTTTTGACATGGAGAAGGATTACTTCGAAAAACTGGCCTATTCAATGCCTAAACGCCTGGAGATGGTCATCAAAATGAAAGGACAGATGACAAAGTATTGATTGTGATAATAGAATACGAATTGTCTTCAAGGTTTTGTTTTCATTACTCATATTCTTAATATTGGGGTTTTAGGAGTCGTGCGCTCTATACTTTTTGCGGATACTGTATATGTTGCAAGATTACTATATTTCATGCTCTGCAATCCCATCTCCGGTGGCGCATATTATCTCATGTGATCTCAAATCTATTGGCAACAAACACTTCAGGTGAAGTAAATAATTGTCTGCAGTTTCCGGTGCTTATCAAAAGTGAAGCTATTTGGCACGTGCCTTTCAGTGTCCTTCTCCTATCGACCAGATATTTTCAAACATAAAGTAAATCCATGAAGCAGCTGTAAAAATACACTTAAAATTTCGGATATCTTCCTGAAACCGTATATACTTTAGGTTTTCCTAACATCAACGAAGAAATATGCAGATCAAATGTAGATATATGCAGGATGAAATGTGGAAGCATAGAAATGGATGTGATCAAATGCAGAAATATACAGATTAAATGTAGCTGCTCATTAGTAAATTGCGCAGACTAATCGTCAATAACTATATAGATTTGTATATTTCTACACATGATCACATCCACGCAGTTCTATGATTCCACTACGAGAGCGATTGGCTTTACTATTGGATTATCTTCATCAGCCAATAGGAAAGTCAATCGCTTTTGCAGTGTCTGAACATGAACGATATTGGTTTCGCATATTTTGTTGTTCTCCTTTTGTACATCGGTTTCGTACTCTACAGTTTACACTGTACTGCCATTTTGAGTCATGTTGAGCGTCTACTCGTATAATTATCTATTACATAAATGCTTCTTTGTCACATGTCTCCACCACGATGCATGATATTTTACGACATTGAACCATCAGTATTAGCAGCTGCTGTGCTGACAGGCTTCCTTTTACTATTAATAGAATGGGCCTGTACTGTGCATCATTAATGGAATTCCGACTTATAAGAAACCTTCGTTTCACAAGACGATGAAGGCAAAGCCAAAAGATACTTTTTATGGCACTGATGCATGCTCGAAAATTGGCTCTCGATGAATTGAAAAATGGTAAATTATGATGGCAAATTATTGCAGCAGTTTCATGTATCGTATCTTAAATACTTTAAAGCGGCAGCGGTGAGGAATTTCGCACATTCATGAGCGAAGAAAATGAAATGACATAAAATAATCAGTCAAATTGTAATGATTTTGAGCTCAGTCCTCCGCACATATCCGACATCAGCGAATACAGAGAAAAATCCTTCATCGGATATGCGTTATCCGAATATTTCAAAGTCTAAATGCTGCATCGCTTCGTTCAGCAAATAAATTGCCAAAGAAATTGCTTCACAGTCTATCCCTACTGTCTCCTAGTGGCATCTTGATGAGATTGATATGACATGTGCATCATTGCAAATGAATGACAAGAATTCGTTCCCCATGGAATTGATAGAACATTGCAAAAATATCTGATAACATTCGCTATTTGGTTTCATCACCATCTGATAGATTTTTAGAATTTTCATGTACATATGTTCTGACACGCTCGCACGCAATAAATGAAAGATGAGGCGTCGCCTAACCATGCCTCGTGTCTGTCGATTTACGAGTTGAAATGATGAGACTACTCTACATCAGACCGATAACGACAACGATCGTGACGATATTTGAATCCTTGAGATCTGCTTCTCCACACCACAGAATTAGACAGGTCGTCTCTTCTTCTCTTTGACTAGAAAGGAAGCATTGAAACATGTAATGTTAATGAAATGGCATCTGCTGACATAATAGCATAGAAATCGAACAATGAGCAGCCAACATTAGACACGCCAAATTGTGTAAAGTTTCAGTGAATGCTATCAACCGGATTACACAGCAAAGAGACACAGACGATGTCAAGTTCTACAGAGAAGTTTGTGAACGTTTTTTCGTGCGCCTGCTAACTTTTTTAATAATGATCGGAATGACTAACATTATCGAGAGAACGTTTGACTATTTAGTAAGTTCCTGCATGTATTATTTTGAATCAGTCTGCACTTCTAGCAAAGTGATGCGCTTAAACAAATTAATTATGTGGTCTACACTGTAGCTGTTTGTCGTTTATAAAATCGGGCTAATGTAGCTCTGCCACACAATGCTGAACGATTTCATTTCAATATTTCAATCGTGATAAAAATCGCCATCGGTCTAATGGGAACGCGCCTTCGGACTGAGAATGCTAAATTAATAATTTTCGTGAAATCGTCTCATTGCACGGGAGATGTGCCCTTTTGCGAATTGTCTCGGAGCCGTTTTCTCTAGAGTTATACTAATTATCAACTTCAGACATTCACCACTGCATACTTTGACTCGAAGTACCCAAAATACATTTTATGATAGATAAAATGTCAATGTTATGAGGAAAGTTTGAATCTGTTTAAAATTTCAACCTTGTCCATTCATAAATCGTAAAAATGCAGTGTTCTAGTTCGCTTGGTTGCTAGATATCATAAGCTAGTCGAAACCACTCCGAGCCAAACTGACGAGAACTTTTAGCGTCTACGGCTGCCACAGAATTTGATGCTTACAGTGTTCAACAATGCCACAAATTGAAATAGAAGAAAAGTACTTACTTTCTTGCAAGGTCTTTCATCCTAAATAAAAATGTGACAGCGCAATGACATTCATGCGTTTGCAAACAACAGTGGGACTTTCGGCATTAAATTGAGAGAAAAGGGAAAGTAAGAGAACCGAAAGAGGCAATTCATATTATTCCGTGCAGAGACTGCAACGAAGGATGCGTGGGGGAAGACAAGAGAAATAAACTAGAGGAGAGAAGAAAATCAGAACAATGTCGAAAAGGCGCATGCAGATAATTCGGAAATTGGCAGACAGTGATGGGAGGAGGGCCACAGAATGGTGTGACATGTCGAAAGAAAGGCATTGTTGCAAGATGAAAACGCTGCCGAAAATTCTTCGTGAAAATATGGACCATTGTGTTCATCTAATTATTATTGAGTGTCGTATTCCTGTCAATTCATTAAATCCTTCCATCATCGCTTCATATTGGTGCCCTTACCGGGTGAAGAAACGGATTGTTGAAGAATTCTGCTGCACTCTCTGCCATGTGATTTCTGGAGTCACTAAAAAATGACACCGACATTGAACTTGTAGTTCCGCATTTTTTTCTATTAGCAGTTGTCAGATGGCAATGTAAACATGTTGTAGCTAACCACGCAGGTAACTTGGGTAGATGCTGATGCAAGCTAAAATGATCAGCTCCTGTGTGCTGCCGTGAGCGATGCAGTCAATTCCAATTCTGCCCCTTTTCCTTTTCCTGATGAACTTTCCACGGATGAACTTTCCGCGGCTGAACTTTCCGATGCACGGATTTTCCGCAGATCTGTGAATTTTCCGATACACACAGTCTCCTAAATGATGTGAAATTTCAATAGCAGCTTGTATCAGCGGGGTATGGATGAATTTAGCGAAATGTAGGGTGGGAGATCTTGATCATTGATTACGTCTCTCCATCAATTTATTGCTTCAATCTTGAAGTATTGAGATTTGTAAAGCTCACACTTTTGATCTAATCTTTGTAATATGAATGAGATTTGTAATGTTGTATGACCCGGAACACCTACTGAGAAGAGTTGACTATCGAGACAGTTGGCTATGACTTGCAGGTGAATGGCTTTACAAGAAAATAGGCAATTTTTCCTTTTTTTCAGTTCGTGGTGCTGTTCAAAAGATTTCTGTAGTCAAATATGATCTTTGTGGTTACTAGTCACTTCGACCCCCTGACATTTCGACCCCATCAATTAATTATTACCCCAAAAATTTTGATTATCACTGAGTGAATCCACTTCAGATAGGCAGAATAGACCCCTACGAGCCATACTTTAACTAATGAATGCGAATTACAACCGAAATATCCATCAGGAAAAATAACCCACAACACGCAGAAATTGAAATCTTTGATAGATGTTAAAATCGATGAAACAGGCAGATGGAGCTTGTAACAGCCAGCTAATAGGCAGGAAATTGAACAGAGCACATCAATTTATCTATATCTGTAGCCAACGCAGTATGCAGAAGCGTAAATTTGATAATCGCATTTCATGGTGTCAATTAAGATGACTTAATTTATGGGTTCGAAATGTCAGGGGGTCGAAGTGACTTGACGCCATCTTTGTGATGTCACTACCGGTTGATATTTAGCAAGCATTATTCACGCTAACCAAATTAATCATCAAATGTCTCATTTTTCTAAACATAGTAATATAAAATGCTCCTATTATATTTGACACCGTTGTTATGGAGATAGAACTGCTTCCTACCAAAGTCAGTGAAGAATAAATTACTTGACAGTATGGAGAAGATTCCAACTACGACATTAGTTACAACTGTAGCTTTCAGGGAAAATACAATGTCAGAAGAAGTCATGCAATCGAAAGTTATCAATGTGAATTCTACGGTTGTATTGTTGCCAAGCCAATCGTATCACGAAGACCAAATAATCCGCATGTTAAAGCGAGCAGATAATTTCAAGATTTATTGCACTAATTCATTATTTCGGCGGCTTGTTCTGTTTGCCATGTAGACGTGATTTGAAACATTAATTTTGATAAGGAGAAGTACATGAAAATGTTGATTGATGATGCCAATGAAATTTCGTGAAGGATGAGAGAAAACGTTTCACGTATTCCTCGAGCCCTGTCCAATACCTAGATGCTAAATAAATTCTTTTGGAATTGAGAAGAATCAATAAAATGAAGCTGTTCATAATTTGTTTGAAATTTATCACAAAAAGTCAATCAGAAGACTAATTATTACATGACATTTCAAACATTTATCCTATATTAGTTGGCGCTTTGGGTAAATTCAGTACAGAAACTGCAACTTGTACAAATGTCATTTAGTGTGGCCGCCCCTATAATTTTCGAGTTCAGCATAGAAACTTGACTATATAAGCAAATTTTCAAATAAAACGAATTTTCAAAGTTGAAAGGACGAAAATTAACAAAATATTGTTGTATAATGGATTTACATTACTTCACTTAATGTCATGCATTTACAGTGAGCATTCGCCACACTGGCGAAAATGCGTAGAAACTAAAATGCTAGTCTATAGGCCTATCTATTATGGTTTGGAGGTAACATCAAAAAATGTGTAGAGGGAATCGGATTCCCTCCCCGGCAAAAACATGGTTAAAATGAAATTGTGATGCGATTATACGTTATATCAACGAGCTACCTTCCATGCGAATACAGAGCCACGGATGGGTGAGGGTGAGCGGATACCGACACTTTTATCTAACTCCTGAACGAAGGAAGATACGAACTCCAAATTTTGGATAACTTATTTTCTACGTTTTCCACAGCTTTCCACCTATTTTGAATAACATCGGCTGAATACCTTCGTCACAATGAGATTTGAAAAATCTGAATGTACAAAAGCGTTGTCGAATTTTACACTATTTTCGCTTGGAACGTTTTCAGGTGTCCGTATATAATTCGAAATTATATAGGGACAGGTGTCATTAAACTATTCGAATTGAAAAAATAGAGTGTTCTCGTGTCAATTTGAAAGGAAAGTGATAATTCCCTGAAGATTCCACTTACCCATTTAGTACCATGTAGTACTGAACCTATTGTGGATGCGTTTAAGAAGTCTAACTTTCCACACAATTTGATTTGAGGAATTTAAGATGATGCATTAAACAGTGTAAGCAGTGATGAGATTACATACTTAAGGTCTTGAATACTCAGGACGCAATGTATTTGTAGAACAGAAAATGTAATTGTGACCTGGCTTATACAGTGTGCAACGTATTGTTCATTAGATATCATGCAAAAAATTCATTTCAAAAATTTGATTTCGAAATATAACAATGAACTGCTTTGAGAGAGAAGTCCACACGCAAATGTAAATTTAATGAAACTCTGTGCAACTTTTATATCTCATTATGCAGTCACTTTAAACTTTGATCGCTCTGTGTCAGGTCATGAACTTAACCTCGCAATCACTGAATAATTGGTAAAAAGTTAAGGGATAAATCTCTTAGAATGTCTGTTCAGTCTGCACGCAACAGTGTAATGTCGGTTAAGTTTCATCTTTTGCATGCGAAGATTCTTGAGAAGAGCAAGTTCACCGTCTAAAAGAGTAGAATTTCTTGAAGTAGCCGTCTGGCATTTAGATTAAACCATTAAGTCATTGTTTCCAACTTCGGTCAAGAGTGAAAGAAAATCATTGAGAAACCTCACAGAACTCTGAGAGTGGTTTGAGAACCGAATCACTTGACAATTGATGCGACATTGTTAAACTGCTTAAATGACGGCATTCATTACTTTAATATTGTATCCCTATTTTGCTGGAGTCTTACTGGAGCCCTTATAAATCGAGAATTTTAGGCAATTTCTTGCACATTTAAGCGTCTTAATCAATTCAAATTAATTATGGACCATTGTATACATTTGAAGATAATCAACGTGGTCATTCATCCATGCATCTACATGATTACTATATGTATTATAGCAATATAAAATTAACATGGATTTTTGAGGGCAACAATGTAGGACATTTGAGGGCGCGTAAAATGGATACATTGTTGCCTTCCTTTTTTCACATTGTATCATAGCTCAATTACGCACAATAAACCGGGTGTCCCAAAAAAAGTGACGAAAACTAAAGGCCTATAACTTTACCAATTTCCATCCGATTCAGCTGACTTTTTGCATACAAAAGTAAAATACCCATAAGTTTTTGTCTGTAAAGTTTGAAGTCTGAATAATGAGTACTCTTAGAGAAAAATAGATATAAGTTCAAATCCTGTATATTTCCAATGGTGAAGTTCAATATATCGTATTAATACATTGCATTTATGTGAATATGGAAGAGCTGTTACTGTAATTCATCTCTATAAATAACAAAGATGGTAGCAGACTACATGCAAATTATATGTGATTTCAATAATCTCTATTTGAGTTGTATTTAGCACTGTTTATCTATCTTAATGCAATCAAATATGAATGAACAGCAACTTAATTGTTTCAGCATAATAGTCGGTGAGCACAACGTGCTTACAAGAGTAAAGAGATGAGATTTGCAATTAGCAAGTTGGTGAAATTTCGACGGGCATCCATTAAACATCATTTTAAACACACTGTTGGCAAATCGTCTAAGTTACTGCGCATGCAATATATAAACAAATGATGTTTTTTGCAAACACAATGCAAATAGAATAATTTAATATTGTATACCCGTCGGAATAGTTGTGTCGATGTTGAGAAATATGAATTAGGCTTGCTGATGATTCCTGATATTGGATGAAATGTCAGCTATTCAGGTCTATTCCCATTTTTCAACTGAGGATGCAACTCAATTTTTAATTATTCTGTTTACAGAGTGAAGATATAATACACATGGCTGCCCATCGATTGTAAAATAGTCAAAGTAAAAAAATATAAGCTAAAAAGCTATTTAGAGAATTTGATGGAAGACTTCCTAAGATGATCTGTCCGTGCGAGTGGGTGATTATAGTCCGTTTTCTCTACTAGTGACAGTGCCTTTCACAAAACATTTGCCGCAAAGGATGATCATCATGCTTTTCAACCAGGGTTTCGGAGTCGGAGTCGGAGTCGGAGTCGGAGTCGGAGTCCTATCAAATGATAGGACTCCGGACTCCGACTTAGTAGTAAAATTGTTGTAGCCTCAATAAAAGATGGCATTTTCAAAAATATATTTTCCATCATTTTATCTTCCGAGTTTCTCTAGCGACATTAATCTACATTCTAGACAAATATCTTTATTATATTTAATCATTTGATCATTTTATACAATTAATATAACTTACTTTATACATAACTTAACAAGTTGATTAGCCTACATCAAGCATTCTAGCTACTACTATACATAATTTGTTATCCTCCAATTGATTTGATATAGACGTATAGCTATCAGAACATTACACATTTATAATCAGACGAATGATCGATTATTGATAATACGTATATGATGTTGCCTACATGTAGGCTTCTTTCTTACAGGATATAATACTTTGTAATTATATTCTACTTATAAGCTATTGTTTTCTTTCGAGTGATTCATTGAGCAGTCTGTGATGGCTAGCTAAGATAAAATAGTAACGAATTTGATTAATAGCCGTGCTGCGCCCGAGATATGAATCGACCTTCACTCATGATAATCAAATTATTTCATTCTCCCGTGCTATCTTGAACGAACCTATTCGCTGATATGATTTGTCTTTAATTTTATTCTGTGGGAATCCCGCCACTGCCTGCCACTCCTTGAAGATGCATTGACGTCAAAAACATAGCAATCGAACATGATCAAACAGTTTGCCCGATGACTTTGTAAAACCAACGCTAAGTCAACGACTTGAATAAGACACGACTACGAATGCGAGCCGAGGTCACAAAAGAGGTGTGGTCGATCTAACTTATAAAAAATATGAACGGTAAGTTTCTCTGCACATTCAATTCAACTGACATAGTGAGTAGTGACATGGCTCCCCCAAAAAGACCTCTAAGAGGAAAGGTGTACGAATATTTTGAACAGAAGAAAGATGGATTTACCTGCATATGCAGTACCGGTAATTCAAATGGCGATGGTTGTGGCACAATAATAAGCATTAAAGGAGGAGCAGGCTCATATGCCTCTAATTTAAAGAGGCATTTACAACGGCACCATCCAATACAGTTTAAAGAGGTGGAGGCTGAGGCGGCCAATGAGTCCAAAAAGAAAAAAGACAATGTACAGACAGACATAAAAAGGTATGTAGTCTTCATATATTTATATCAAACTACAATTCTTACTATAAGCAACGTCAATTTTGTTTTAGTTTCACATAATTTAAGGACAAAGATATTTAAGTGTATGTGTTTACGATAATTTCCTATCGAATCTTGTGAATATTTTCAATTGACGTAGTGAATGCATGTATCACAACTTAAGCCTAATATTTTAACACTATATTTTATTATAACTATAAGCCTCGCATTTACGAGTACATGGAATCACGTACAGTTACTGAATATATTTACGGTATACAGTAGATAGTTGAACAGTAACACGAATGATACTAAGAGAATACAACAGAACGTCCTAGAGAACACAGTGAAAACTGTCCAAATTTATATAAAATAATATACCACTCATAAAAATGCAAAAGTTAGCGTGACATTATTACTACATTCCGTTAAGTTATCTTTATTCTCAAGACATAGGCTATCAATACAATTATCTACGAAGCTTATTGATTGTGAAATATCTATGATATTTTTCAAAATAAAGCGTTTCAGATCAATATGTAGGACCTACCTGTAATAATTTCTTTGATAAGGATGACATGCATAAAACTGCCATCTCAGATACATAAAAAGACCGAATCAGAGAGTGCTGACCAAACTCGATATTGATCTCCGCTTTTATTTTTGTATATTTCGCTAAATGTTTTTGGTATAAATAAAACATGCTTTGAGATTTGTCAATAACAATCAATAACTTACAGTATGATATGAAATGGATACTCAAGAATGTTTAATTTATGGGATAACTATGGTTACTGCCACGCTAGCTTTTGCATTTTTATGAGTGGTATTTTTTTATATAAATTTGGACAGTTTTCACTTTCAGTTAACTTTTCACAGTGTTCTCTAGGGCTTAGTTCTGATCTTATTGCTAACTTTTCATACTGGGTTAAATCACAGAAGAGAAACTTATCACAGATCAAATCTTAGATGATAAAATCACAGGTGAAATACCGTATTCTCTCTAATAAACGCGGCGTTTATTACATTAGTCAGAAATTGAGGGGCTGTTCTTGATTATCAATTATGCACGGTTTATTCAAAACTCAAATAGCCGACAGACTACAGTATATGTTAACACATACAGCCCATACAATTTCTTAAGGCCACAGTAGGTCTATAATGCGTACAATATAGGAATAGGCTAGATTTTTTGATACACTTTAACTTTCATCTGATAATCTTTATTTTAGTTATTTCAAACCAACGAAACATACAGTCACAATGTCGATGAGTAAAGATGAATTTGAAAGGATCCTAGTTCAATTTGTAGTGAAAGATTTGGTGCCCCTGAATTTTTTCTCAAATTCTGAAGGTAAGCATAAATTACGTTGTCGAGATCAATTTAGGCCTAAGTCTTTTGCCATTTTACATCGTTTGTTCATTTATAATGTGTACATAACTTAAGATTCTTATACCACATGCCTACAAAACCGTTGGGCGTAACCTACATTTCTTATTTGTATGCATTTCTAAAACGTATGTCAATTTTGTTTACGGTTTCATTTCAGCTTTTCAGAAGTTGAATGGCTCCCTCGCGAAGTCTTTGTCTGTATCTCTTGACAAGGACAATATCAGACGACTTGTCATCAATGCCGCAAAAAATCTTCGAGATAAGTTGTCATCTCATCTCCATAACCGAGTATTTTTCATTAAATTAGATGGTGTCACTCGTCAGCGGTCTTCGTATCTTGGAATAAATGTCCAACTTCCTGATTTCGAAAGTGAGTCGAACAGTATAATATTCCGCGCATAGGCCTGTTTCAAAAATTATTGTTTTTGGGCCTATAGTTGGCCTAAATGTATAATATTTTAGCAAATATCATTTATTGAAATTATGGCAAATTATTTCTTGTTATGAATTATGACTGTAATACTAATATTTTACTCTTTGAGCTTACCGATTGCACTCTTTTAAATTATGAGTCCTTCAACTTACCGATATGTTAGGTTTTGTAATGTAATTTACTTTTCTACAATTAATAGAGAAATTACTTTTGGTGGTTCGACAAAATAGAAACTGGAATCACTTGAGAGAGAGACTAGTACTTTCTGGTGATTCTTGATCATAAATCTTTAATTCAATTGTTTTTTAGAGAATACGTCCGTTGTGTACACCCTGGGCGTGGTTGAATATCTAGATCACACAGCGGTTGGTACGGCGGATCTACTGAAGAAAACCCTGACTTCATTTAATCTATCGATTGAGCAAGTGTTAGCAATTGTCGTCGACAATGCCGCAAATATGACACGGATGGTCAACATTTTACAAGAAGAAGTAAGTTTATCGATTAAAATTGCGAAACTGTAACGTAACTTAATTACATGTACTGTACATATACATGTGAAATTTCGCATTAGCACGAATCACTTTACCATTATATTCTATTCCTTCTAGTGTACATGTAGATCTAATTGTAAGTTACATGTGGATGCATGTGTCGTATATGTGTAGGAATCTAGATAAACTGTACATGTGGTATACGAAAACTATTATAAATTTTTGATAGAATTACAAATCGATTTATTTGTGTAGTCCTTGTAGAATCTTGAATGTGTGCATGCATATGATGAAAAGTTTTGTTGCATAATTCAAGATAAAGCTTTATCTTCTGTCTTATGATGTAATTATGTTATAATTTTATTAGCACCTACATGTACTTCCTTAGTTTTCTTGAGTTCCATCAATAAAATTATATGAGAAAATAAAACTTCGGATTAATGGATCTTAAACATACTTTAAGTTACATTTGGTACTAAGGAAATAATGATAAATACCGGTACTACTTAACATGTACTTGCTTACTGATATCAGTAAAGTACAAGTAAATAGGCCTAACATCAAACATATCACATGAAACTTGAAACTTTACTTTGGAGTTCTTAATTAGATATAATTTGGCCACGAACGGTATCTCTGGGGGACTATTATACGTTCGGCTTCGGACAAATATATTTCGTAAGAATAGGTTATGGACCATAGCATATCAGATCATATTTGATGTTCCGTTTATGTATAGACTATATGCATAGGCTACATGTGAACAAGAAAAACTCAGTACCGCTTCAGCTTTAAAGGAATTACGAAAATGCCATAATGAAATTAACAAAGCATATTGGTAGTTTGTTAAGAATGTTGTGAGTTGTGAAATTTGTACTCAAGTATCAATTGATTTCAGATCGAAGACGAACAGGAGGAATCTGATATTGAGGATGTTCTTCCAAATGACATTTTTCAAGGTGCCTCTAATGTATTATATCATATTCGGTGTGGAGCTCATACGTTGCAGCTTGCAGTGAAGGATTCCCTCAAATCTTCTAAGTCCGCTCAACATCTATTGCTCAAAGTTAGAAGTGTTGTCCGAAAGCTTCGCACACCACAATTGAATCAAACTCTTTCCAGCAAAGGCTATCTTTCAGCAATTATTGATGTCGAAACGAGGTGAGATTATTATTAAAATTAAACCAATGAAGTACATTACAGAATCTATTAGATATACTGGTACCTTATGTGTATTTCAGATGGGGCTCAACCTACTCCATGGTGAAGAGATTGTTAGATTTGAAACCTTTTGTACTCGACTATTCAGCGGCCTCATCCGAACTGTACCTGTCGAACCAAGAGTGGAATCAATTGGAGAAAATAAGCGAACTATTGAAAGTTCTATACGATGCAACAATTCGCATACAGGTAAGTTTTATATAGTACACATCAAACATTAATTATCTTTGGTAGGCCTATACACTGAACCGTATAAATTTTACAACACTAAAAAGTACTCCTTTTCGATTGAGTTTTTCTAGTCTACATGTTCCACTCTGAATTTGACAACCAGAAATGCAGTTTAGTGGGTCCTAATAATTGAAAAGTACTAGACCTACTATATGTACATGAGAACAAACTCTAGATTATTGTGCCTATGTCTCATGCATAGGCATTTCTACGTACATGTGGCTCTGGCATCTGTCGATGTATGTATACTGGTATACGCTATACGTAAATTATAGTTTCGTATTTAGCTGCACCATTAACTTAGATGTATGTCCCTATGACGTTCAAGGAGAGCAAGACATAAATTTCTATATAATTCAAATATATTCCTCAATTTTTCAGTCAGAACAACTAAGCCCAGGAGAATTTGTGAAAGAATGGATACAGGTGAAAAGACACATGGCAAGGCAAGACGGGAGCATTCCCAAGGAGATGGTGGCTTCGATGATGCGAAGGGAGGAGGTAATTATATACTTTGTTCTATTAAATTGAATTACACGTAGATAAAAGATAGTGGATTGAATTTTGAAAAGGACTCAACTAATTATACTGAATATATAAATGATACAAACGAAGCTGTTGCATACATATGTATTGTACTCATACACAAACTCGGATTAACATTTACGATCATGCCAGCTCTTTTACCTGTTGTGAACTATTTAAAGATGTAGATGTAAAATAATTGTCTATCATGTTGTTCAAAAAAACATATGCTACACCCAAAGAACACAATGGCGTTCTTACGGGCTCCAACGAAGGCATAATAGACTTACTCGGCTACTCAAACTAAATCAATCAAACGATCGAAATATACCAGCCACCAAAAATTCATTGAATAATTTACTTCATTTTCATTCTATTCATTGGGTAGTCGTTTTCAAATTCTTTGGGGAAATTGTGACTGCTAACTTACTTTTCTGCTATCTTGTGACTGCTTGTATATGTATGTTTTCAGATAATAAATTATAGACTATCTTTTATTACTCTGAATATTGAAGTATTTTGAATTTTGCAATATATGTATATTGTTTTCTTTAAAGGTTCTCCTGAACGATTTGATATGTGCTGCAACATGTTGTGACCCGCGTTATCGTCTGCTATTAACTGCTGCCCAACAAGAGAGAGGTACAAAAGTAGTGGAGAGAGTAGCGCTACATCTCAGAAAACAACAACAAATGAACTCATGTGATTCATCACCAAAAAGAAGCACCACAGAAGAAGTGGGGATTGTCGATGCGGAAGACTTAGAGGATGAGCTGGATTTACTCGCTGCAGCAACTTTTAAAACGAATGGTAAGAAAGCAAAAAGAAATTAGATACGTACATACGTATGTGCGCATTACTGAATTTATACTGTAATTGGTTATATGTCTCTGATGTCCGAAAGATCATTCATATGTAGTTGCATGTACCGGTTACGGCTAGATCATCTTATGATTTTTTTCTATTGTACGTTTTCAGATTTGAAAAAAGAAGACCCAACAACAGAATTTACGAAACTGATGGCAACCATGCTCAGTTCGGAACGGGTTAAAGGCAATGTACCGGTATTTGAAGCAATCAATGAGAAGACTTGTCCACCTGCTCTGATTGACACGAGCAAATTGTTATCTTCATTGCCGACAACACAAGTTTCGGTGGAGAGGCTTTTCTCTAGTGTAAAACTGCTTCTGAGTGACCTTCGATCCAGACTAAGGCCTGATATTGTTGATAGTGTGTTGTTCCTTCGGAGTAACACGCAACATTTTTGATCCTATTTTTTGTGTGTAGCACTTACATGTAGTCATCACTCACCATGAATACTGGTAGATGTTTCCACAGCTACATGTACATTTGAGTTAATTATTGTTTCAATCACCTCCGTTTTTTCCACTCATACTACCTAATATGTATGCAATAGTGGGCTAAGCTACAATTATATGCATGTAGAGTCGTAATGGGAGAAAATGTTAGAAACATGAAAATTAAGTAGACGCACTACCGGTACCGATTTTATGTGAAGATAAGGTAAGATTACGTTTTTTTTTTGATGAAAATGGCCTTAATAATAAAAATTGTGAGGCCAAAAATTAACATAAATTTGGAAAGTTTAAAAAAGTTGTTAAGTATGAAATATTACAATTAAGAGAAATATATTATTTACTTGATTGATATCATTTAGTAAACAACACATATTGGCATAATTTCTGCTGATGTAATAAAGGGCAAAAACATGTACAGGGTTGTTAATTATTTGTTAGTCTACTCTACATTGACTTAGTTAGGTCAAAGACGATCTGTTTTCTACATCATCACTCTACTGAAGCAGAAGTTTGGGTTAAACTTAAAAGCATGTTATGAATTGAAGTGAAAATTTGATGCTCAAAGTTATTTCTTATTAAGCCTATGGCGCACGCGCAGTATTGGTCATTTAATATGAGAATGTCTGTCAATTGTTCATTTTGCATGGTTGGTGGGACTATTCCTCTGGGGCTGATTAAGAGTAGATTACAATGATACTATGGAAGATGTGGAGGCCATTCAAGTGGCTCGTGACGCAGACATGTAAAAATGTCATTTACATAAATGAAGTTTATAGTTGCATAACTTAGAGCCAAAATTGTGAGTTGAGAAGACTGGAGAATCTTCGGTGCCCGGAGTCGGAGTCGGAGTCCTTAAGATTTAGTCGGAGTCCTTAAACTTTGAAAACCCGGAGTCGGAGTCGGAGTCGGAGTCCTATCAAAATTTTAGGACTCCGAAACCCTGTTTTCAACACACGCAAACAGCTTCATACATGCTCTGCTAATAGCCAACTATGAGGGAATCTTCCCTTTTACACGAGATGTCAATGATGCGATAAGCTCTCTTTTCTATAACGATGAGTTTTTTGAGAAGATAGTAAGAAAGATTACAAAACACGGAATGGAACAGTAGTAGTAGTATTAGTGTATATATTTTGCAGAATGAAAATCATACAGAAAGTCAAATATGAAAATAATCAAGAAATACTTGTACATACACAAGTCACATACTAGAATCATTAGTAAGGCGAATCATGCAAGGAAAAAAGAGTTATATCGTATTGAAGTGTGAGCGAAGTCATCGACAAATTTTAAGGAACGAGGCAACTGTCTTGGTTTACGATCATAGAGCAAATGCCTTGAATCATCACAGATTTTGAGAAATAATCGCGTACTGATAAGGTTTCGCCTTTCGATCAAAATGTCAGATGATCAACCACAGTTAGGCGTGCCGGTTTATTGAGTATCGGTATTGCTCGAATTCGCGTAAATCAGTTTATGAGTTCGTCTGTTAATAATGCACAATGAGGCGGTTGGCGCATTAATCGCTCCGATGAAACGTGGACAGGCATATTCTAATAGTGATTTAATGTATGCTACATATAACCTAAAATTACCTTAAATTAAATTTTAGCGCAGAATGTAATTGAGCAACACACAACAATTATGAAAAGCGAGTTTAAACTATCTGTCTGTGAAAAAGACAGAAAATTACCAAAATTATATTGGATTCCAAAATTTCACAAAACTCCATGCAAATTTAGATTCATAGCAGGAGCACGACAATGCACATCGGAAAAGCTTTCCATCAAAGTAAATTCAGCCTTAAGTATTTTGCGTGACAATTTTCAGAGATATTGTATGGCAATTAGGAGAAACAGCGGTTTCGATTACTTCTGGAGTATAAAGTCCACACAAGAATTTCTAGACAGATTAAATTCGACACAAGTTCATTCATTGCAAGTTTTCGATTTTTCAACCTTATATACGAATCTTGATCAAAAATTGATTGAAGATCACATAGCCGCTATTATGGATTTGGTGTTTAATTCCTCAAATAGAAAATTTATTTGCATTGGATATGATAAGTCCTTTTGCTCAATGAAAAAATATAATGGTTATCACTGTTTTGATAAACAGAAGTTAAAAGAAGCCATACATTTCCTATTATCACAGACCTACGTCACATTAGGTAATTTAGTTTTCAGGCAGATTAAAGGCATTCCAATGGGAGGAAATTCTAGTCCACTCCTAGCTGACCTATTCCTCTTACACTGCGAATATGTTTTTATGCAAAATTTGATAAAAACTAAGAAATATCATTTAGCACGCTTGTTATCACCTACATCAAGATACATAGACGATATATGTGTTGTCAATTATAAACACTTTAATTCGTTGATTCAAAGAATTTATCCACCTGACTTGTTGGCGGAGAGAAATGGTGATAACAATAAAGAGGTAGTTTGCCTTGATGTGAAAATACAAATCTCACAGAACAGCTTGAGAACTTCAGTATATCACAAGGTAGATGACTTCTCTTTCTCTGTGGTGCAACTGACTGTTCCGGAGAGCATGATCCCATTACAGATGGCCCTTCATGCTTTCGCGTCGCAGGTAGTCAGATATTGTAGGATATGCTCGAAGTTACAAGACGCTGTACACAAAACTAACAAGACACTAAATATTATGAAATCTAGAGGTTATTCTCAGCATGACTTGATGAGTTACACAGAAAAGGCTCTCACAAGGCATAATGAATCGCTTCACAAATATGGTCTTTTCTCGGCTCGACAATTCACTTCACTCTGTGAATTTCAATGAGGCACGCGACCAACAAACGACTCACATTTTCCTCAATGCCTTGCTGCATAGGTGAATAAACGACTAACAATGACTTGTAGCCATCAAATGAGGGCGGTGAAGAGTGAATAGCGCTTAGCGTGGCTTACGGGAGATGAGAGAGCTCCAATTGTTTGTATGTCCTCTCTTGATGTATGAGGCGAAGTTTGTGTAAAGGCGGATTACATATTTATCACACAGCGATTACATCTTTATGGGATTCGAGGATGAACAGGATCTGTTTACTTGTGGGAATCGAAAAGGCAAAGATTGATGTACAGGATTTGTTTACATGTGCGGGTCGCAAAAAGCATACTTTATTTATTGATGGGATGAATTTAATGACAGGATCAGTTTACATGTGGGAAACGCAACAATTGAATGATGTCTGATTTATCTTTGTGACATATCTTTCAAGACATATCATTACCTATTCAGTATTTTGTCAGCCACTATGTGTGGGACCCCGCTCGTCTGGGTTTGAGTGTTCAGGTTAGGGGTCGAAACGCAACTAGACGAGTACCTGCTGATGACTGACGGACTGCAGTATTATGTTTTATATCCCTTAATCGGTACCTGAAGTAGTGGTCGATGTATTGTAATTCAAATGAAGAAATGTGCAATTACATGAAGTACTATAGACGGATTAAGAAACTGGCGATAACAAATTCAAGGGAAGAAATAGTATTTTCCATGTGTAGTCTTAGGTATAGTGTGTATAGTTTCATTGCTTTCGGTGTAGTAGAGTGTCATTGTAGTTCTATTGTTTACCTCCATTATCCACTTTCCACTTATCCACTCTTACCATTATCCACTTTGTGTAGTGTCAGATATAGTTCACTTATAATCGGTGTAGTAGCATCGTTGTATTTCCATATTTTACCTCCACTTTTCCAATTTTTATTCATCGGTTTCCTGTTGTTTTATAATATCCATTTTTAATTTCCTTAACCTATGGTGACCATTGTCTTATTCTATTTCCACTATCAGCATCTGTAGTCGGTACAGTATATTAGACGTCTGTTTTGAACGTGTATACGGCAGTGTTTGGAATCTATGCTATTAGTATATTAACAGCAGGAATGAGTAGTATTACAATACAGTCTTAAGATTTCCATTTTTACCAGATATTGGTCCAAAGCTGATCAATTTTAATTCGTTGCCACGAGAAAGCTACATTGAGTTCATTTAAGAACTGATTAATCCAATGGTTACAGTAGCATTGCTTTTTGTACACTTGCGGATTGGAGAACGCCATCAGTCCTCATTAGGACTACTTTAACTAATAATTTAAATTAGTAAGCATTATATTCTATTATAAATGGCTACCGGGATGACTTTCATCATCGTATGAGACTTACTTTGCATATAACCGAGCTGATATGTCTAATGTAGCTATATGGCTACTAGAGAAATATAGAACGAATAAACGCTAAATAACATCTTCGCACTAGTGTAGGTGGACAATTAGCACGTTTCGAATAACAAAATGAACAATCTCTTCAATGTCCTCTTTGTTATGTATTCAATAGATCTTTCGAAAAGATAGCACCAAGAAAACTGATGATATGAGCTTTATTTATGGAAATGTTATGCGAAATACAAATGAGACTTATTAGTGATGTTCATAACAGAGCACTTATCCTCATCGATAGTAATAAATTGGTTTTGCCACTCACACTCACACTGCACCAGATCTTCACATGAGCTACGAAATTGGCTGTGTACCGGATGACGGTGGATTCATCGTATACAGGAGAAAAATTATTGATTGACAGAGCAAAAAGGATAGGCCCAAAAGAACTCCCTTGTGATACTCCACTAGAAATAGAGGATCATGAGAAAACTTTCATTCACAAACGCGTTGCATGTGATTTTACAGGAAACTCAAGATCCATCTGATAACATCAGAGGAAGATATGAAGAAGATATGCGATAACTGATCAACCACTTGTTAAAGTCATTTAATTAATTTCGAACAGATACTCAGAAAATGTGCCCTTCAGTGGAATTCGAATTTCAAACTGCGATTTATAGTAGCAAGATGGACGAAGTGTTAAAAGCTGACGCCACCAATGCAAGAGGCACGCGCCAGATGTGTTGTGTAGCTATTTTTGGGACGATTGAATCTTGGGAGCATCAGAGGGGGTCTAGAAGTTCCAGGTTTCCAGGGCTCATAAAACTTAACCAACTTTTAGTCGAAAAAAATTGCACGAACATTATTTCACATTTTTTGCTTTTATGATCCCCACTGACAGAAAAAATCGAAAAACGAAAATAATCGTCGGCGCCGTTCCCTAGATATATGCATAAATTCAAAATTCAAATTTTGATATTCTGGTTTAAATTATTTTGTGGACTCATTTTCACTGATTTTGGTGTCTGGGATGCTTCCTATCATCAAACAAGCGAGGAATAGAAAATAGGCGATGTCATACCCCAGAAACATTCACAAATTCAAAATTCAAAATTCAAAATTCATGTTTTGATTATTGCACGAATTCAAGCTGGATAAAATGGTGTTTCTGGTTGATATAAATACAAAAAATACAAAAATTGTGAAACTTGTTGTCAATACAGTTACATTATTGAGCCTAAATAGCATGTAGCTACATGTACATGTACAATGTACATGTACATTTGCATGTAGTATTGTTGTTTTGTTCACCGAAACTTGTATTCTCTTATTTGATTAGACACACAGACAAGTTAATTGATTGATTGATCGTTCATTCATGGCGCACCATCAATAAAATGCACACTAAGCGACTAGCGAGGATGACTCATTGCAGCTGTAGAAGTTGTTGTGATCAAGACTGATTAGAGCTTACAAGAGTGACCGATTTAGGAATCCGTTGTTCAACACCTGCATTTTGATTGTCATTGATTCATTTAATTGTTCGGAGAATGCCGGCTCACGATGAATGCCGAAGTCGCGTATGCATTCTGTGCATGGGGAAAACAAAGGACATGAGACGAATAACCGATGTATATCGATCTATCATTGAAAAACATGTCATTCAAGGACTAAACCCTCACGACGACCGCCTACCAACTGCTTTGTGTACTACTTGTGTTCGTGTCTTAAGAGACTATGACAAAGGTAATTTCACGCGTGAGATCAATGTATTTGATCATTCTTTGATCGTGACTGCTCCACATACTCGTCAGTCTTCAAAATGCCTATGTTTGGTCCGTATAACGGCGTCATCAGTTCCCAAGAACATAGCTGGGAGGATCGGTGCTACAGCTCTACCAACTCACAAAGTTGGTCGCCCTTCAGCTCACGATACATCACGAAAGGAGACACCGACTGCCATGAGAATTTGTTCCCATTGTCTGTCTTTGTTGGCAAAAGGAAGATCACATACGTGTAACAAAAGCAGCAGACTGCAGAACATGGAACAATTACTTGAAGGTGGATCACGGAATTTTAAAGAAAAAGTAGCGGCGAATGTCATCAGACAGAAACTACATCCAGCGAGTTCAACTGAGAGTCTTGACTCTGTGACTTTAGCTACACACACCGGACGATCGCTGGTGCTCAGCCCTGGTCGCTCATCCACTGCTTCTCAGAAGTGCTTTGTTTCATCCGCAGACATGTCTGCAATTCAAAGTGACCTCAACCTATCCAATACGCAGACTCTAAAACTAGCTGGCCATCTACGATATGCTTGGATGCTTTGGATTCTTTCAGTTTGTGTCCTGTATCACTACATGTGGAATTGATAAAGATAAACTCGAAACCGGTCTTCCACGAACAAGATAGACATTTTTTTGATTTCGCACAAGGTTGGATTATAGTTGGTGCGGCGTGAGAGCTTGGGAATACTCTTCTGAGTACTTTCTATATATATACATATATATGCCTACTATGTACCTACCTTATATATAACCTTATAAAGTTTGTACTGTATTAGTTACACATATTGACAATCCAGAAAACGTTTTAAGTTGAACTAGATAAGACTTTTTACTTTGGAAATCAACAATTTACATCTAAACACCTCATACAACTTATGATAACCAGGAGGATAAATCTTATCCTAATTTCAGTCGTCTATCACATTTGCCAGCAAAACGGGAAACTAATGTCACCGTCGAGATTGATCAAAATGTCTTTTTCCACAGCTGCAAAAAGAAGAGCTTCTAATCGGCTGTTGTTGCTGGCAAAGTCAACAGGACCTGGTACGAATATCGTAACTGGGAGAAATGTGAAGGCACTCTCTTGTATAAGAAGGCAAAATTGTTGTAGTTGGTAGTAGGCATGTTCCTAAATAAACGCCATTGGGATACAGTTGCAATCTCATCCAAGACATATCGACGACAGAGTCTTCCGATTTTCTCGATAGAGTCGAGATCTCCGAAGTGTTTAGGATCTAATGCTGAGAACTCAGATAATTCACTTGAGAAACGGCGGTCCAATTCTGTGATTAGTCGATCCAACAAAGGGAAATAAAATCCACTTTCATTTGATCAAAATGTGGGAGATGCACTTGTGACGAGAGATTTTCGTCAATCCAACGTGGTATCATTCTCTGTCGAATAACAGCCTCCTTTGTATGCTGCATTCAAGTTGACGCATACAAGACAACATGTGTATGTGATAGAGGTAGCTTGAAGTGATCGACCTGGACAAACACGCTCACGCAATGACTACATAGCTGTCGCCGCGAATCCACGAATAACAGAAAGGGAAATGATGACATTGTTTACTGCTACCAAAGGTTGGGGCAACTGCCCCCCCCGTGGCGACGCTAGTGCATGTATAGACCATAGAGACAAATTGCCTTCGTCTTTTGGTTTAGAGACGCCTTTCCTCAATGCTGATCTAATCTCGAGGGGCAAGGAGATCAACTTTTCATTGAGCACAATGCAAATTCAGGCCTTAATTCTGACGAGCCAGATCATTGACACGACATAGGGCGCACACTGTCAGTAAATTTAGATCGTGAAGAGTCAAACGGTGTGAATAATACTTCCATTAGACGAATTTACCACGCAGAAAAATTGAGTCAAAGTTACGTGTATGAGACTACCCCACCCGCAAATGAAATCATCTGTAGTATAGACAGACAGTGAATCATAAGCGAAGGCTAAAAGTCTCAAATTTCTATCAAAAATATCAAATGAATGATTATCAATTGCAATGTCAAATTTGCTAATGTTTCATTCACTCATATTCCCATATTCCACTGGAACGTTGGGTTCATGAGACACAAAAATGTCTATACAAGGAGCGATTCGTTGCCATGCGCAGCAAGTCGATATTTGTGATGTCCAGGTCCTTTGCCTATGCGGTGACGTATGTCTCCCGTTGACGTCCCCGAGCTCTTTTGCCCTCGATCATTCCAGTGGCTGCCAACTTCTCCATTGCATCCTTCCTTAGTACGTGTCCCAGGAACCGAAGTTGCTTTTCCTTTATTTCCCGAAGCAAACTTGCCGATGTTTGCGTCATTCATGAAAACAAAGAAATAAGGCTGCAGAATGAATGTCGACTATATGCCACACCCACAGAATTAAATATTTTGTTTATCTGCTTCGGTTTGCTAGAAGTGTGATTAATACGAAACGGACGGCACATTGAGGAACCTATTAGGTGGGCAAAAAGGAATTCCTTATACCTCACAGAGATAGGAAAGAAGTCGTGCGTCGCTTGCGGATTAATGTGAGTTCCAGCAAAGTGCTTCGATTGCCAAAATTCCTTCAGATTCGAAGAATTCAGATCATTGCCCACAAGTTTTCTCCATAATGTTGACCCTTCCGATCATTAATAAAGAAAGTAGCAGGCGTACGAAATTTGGTTCACTTGATGATCCTCTCCTCGGCATTGCTCACTGTATAGTGCATACATTGAATCGAAGCCAGGCATCGATGTGTGTTTTGGTGTGTGCGACGTGATATCACAGCACGCACGCCTCTCTCACTGGCTCTGGTGTCCTCTGCTGACAGCTTATTGTTTGCCATTTCCAATAGCAGGCGATACACGAATTATCCATTCGAGAAGGAGCAAGTTGTCTAATTCTGTGATATGTGCCATTTCAATATTAAGGTTACATACAATTCTTCCTTTCTAGGAAACCGAAGCGCGCGCAGATGAATCTAATTCTGTGGCCACACCAGACAGTCACTCTTGTAGGATGAAGTCCTTTAGAAACTAAACTGAGACATTGACTGGGCTAGGGCTCCATATGACACGGTTGTGACGATTGATACCGTCATCAAGCGTAAAATTTGACTCGTCGCTCCATAGAATGCGTCGGATAAGGTCTTCAATTGCAAGCAACCAGTTAGCGAATTCAAGTCGATGGACCTTATCACCTTCTGCTTGATGGACATTTGTGCGATAAGGATGCCATTTCAACTGCTTGGGAAGAACTTTCCACACACAAGCTTGGAAAAATCCAGTAGCTTCAGAAATCTCACGCGTGGAACAGCAAGGAATGTCGTGGTCATTCGCTATTTCAGCAACAGTCTTTTCCACTTCTTCGCGTTCTTCTTTCAAACTTTTGCGTCCTTTTCCTGGCAAATCGTGAACAGAATCGGTAGCTTTGAAACGACTTACTAATCGTTGAATTGTAGTGACAGCGAATGGATCTCTGTGCAACTTGTGTTTGGTTTTGTATGCACTTAATGTTTGCAGGTAACTTTCGTGACTTTGAGCGTACAGGAATATCAATTTAATTCTTGTTTCAGTAGAAAGAGACATCTTGATCATCTGACAAGACTGCCGTGTGTTGCAAACCTTTATTACACATTTGATAGCTCCGTAAACACTGTTCATTGAGGCTTCATAGCTCCACCGCTTGCCGATCGCTTCGTAAATGCTTGCTTTCAGTTCATGATAACGACATTATCACGAAGATCATAAAGGCAATTTGAATCAATTAATGGAAGTGGGATCAGAATGATAATAGAGTGCATATGAAATTCATTTGCTGACCTTGCTTATTCATATAAATTATCAATAAAATTTCCATGGTTTTGATTAAAGGAAGCTCAATAAAATGCAGTACGAAAATGGTAATGATTTTAATGATTGAATATAATTTTTTTAAAAAAATTGGGATATTACAGATATGCTCTCAACTCTTTGACATTCATAAATTCCCCAGTTTCAAGTATTCAGAAATGTATAATACTTCATTTTTCATGTTGACTAAGTAGAAATAAAAACTATTGTAATTAATAAATTACAATTATTAATTATAATTAACAATAATTATATTAGTAAATCTTGCGCCAATTAAAACTCACCCTACTTAAATTGTTCAATTTTGATGACATCTGTCTACATGCGGACGCTCTATTGTAAAGTCTGCATCCATAAGTATATCAAGCAAATACTTATGGAGATACAAGTAGATTCGAAGATTTATAGATTAATTTCGTTGCCAAGCTGATGAACACTCGAGACACAGACATTCAGCGATAGAAGTCAAATCTACTACAAGCTTGAAGCCAATATTAATTGAAGGAAGGAATTACTTCGCTACAATCTACCTACTCAAATTTGCTGAATTGCTTGAAAATGAGCTGAACTTGTATTTAAACTGCACGCATGTCATCAAAATGAGAACAGCAGCATGATTGTAAATCAGGACATTAAAATCATTTGTAGAGCCAAAAGTTGTACTTTAAATTTGCATTCTAATAAATTTGATCAAATATTCAGGAATAGAAAGCTTTATATTGAGATACTCCAGCAGGGCGCCAAATCACTGATCTAAAATGCACCTTGTCTCAAGCACAAAAGGATTGGATGCGGCGGAAAATGTCATTATTTTGATGTAAATCAGCAGCATCATATTTGTTTATTTGTCTAGAGGGATTGGCCCCCTGCGGTCTATGGGAGTCATTGGCATAGGAAAGTTAGTGAAAGAATATGAAGGAAGACCCAGGCAATTCTCTCCTAAAACTCGGTGATGATTCGATCAGTTTTACAGTCTCTAGACGATCTAGATGATCCAAGGTATTTGGGTGGGGGGGGGAGGAGATAAAGCAACAGTGCCCGTCCATCTTTTTTGCTTCAGCCGGCATGAAAATTTAAAGGGCACTACTTTGTTCCTTGACTACGATTTAGTGGAAATCGACAGTACTCACCTACTCAGATCCAGCGTCGAAATTGAAGATGGAGTCCGTTAAAATTCTTGGAAAAGTTCTGAATCAGCACTAAAAATAGCACTGCATTTGATTGGCCAACGTCAGCAATGCGTCAAGCGAATCACCATGAGTAGATCGTTTGTCGAATTGCAAAATCGTTTTCCTTGTTACAGCATGCATTTAAGCAATTAGAAGTGAATGTAATTCAGCATTTCTTATTGCAGTTGAGAATTCCACAAATATACAGTAGTGTACATACGTTATATATATATATATATATATATATATATATATATATATATATATATATATATACATCTCAATTTGAGTAATTATCTACCATAACCATGTGCAACACAATCATGTATTTACGCCTTTGGTGAACCACAGCTAGAATGAAGACAAAATATGTTAAACGGCAGTGATTGTCTCTGCGAAAAAATGAGGGTCTCTACAGTAACGGTCGTCTTGGTAGTAATTGTCGTCTCGGTGGTAACGGTCGTCTTGACCTTTGTATTAGAGATGGAGACCATTACCATTATCCAATAACGATCATCTATGAAGTCAAAGGTGCCCAACCACTCTTCTTCTAATTTAAGTAGGTTTCCTGAAAAAAAGCTTGAAAGTATTTCTACAGGAAAACTTTTTTCATTTTTTGGTAACGGTCGTCTCGTGCTAGAAGTCTGACATTGAATTACATTGTTTTTGTCGATGTGCAGCTACCACAGAATTAAATATTTTGTTTATCTGCTTCGGTTTGCCAGAAGTTTTATATATCCAGAATCGCCGGCACATCGACGAACTTAGTAAGTGGGCAAAAAGGAATTCCTAATACCTTACAGAGATAGGAAAAAAAGTCGTGTGTCGCTTGCGGATTAATGTGAGTTCCAACAAAGTGCTTCGATTGCCACAATTCCTTTAGATTCGAAGAATTCAGATCATCACAAGTTTCTCTTTAATGTTGGCCCTTCCGATCATTAATAAAAGAAGTAGCAGGCGTGACAAAATTAGTTCACTTGTTGATTTCACCATCTTATTCTCCGCATTCCTACTGCATAGTGTATACACTGAATCGAATGTTGGCGAAGACAACGATGTGTGTTTTGGTTTGTGCGAAGTGATATCACAGCACGCACGCCTCTCTCACTGGCTCTGGTGTCCTCTACTGGCAGTTTATTGTTTGCCATTTCCAATAGCAAGCAATGCACGAATTATCCATTCGAGAAGGAGCAAGTTGTCTAATTCTGTGATGTGACATTTCGATATTAAGGTTACATACAATTCTTCCTTACTAGGAAACCGAAGTGCGCGCAGATGAATCTAATTCTGTGGGTCGCACAATACATGGGAGGAAAGATAGCATAGGCTTGCCTCATTAAGTAGGGCTCATTATGAATCCCTCTGAAAAGTAAGCTGCTTTTTTTACCTTGACTTGTAATCGTATAATTAGCTATCTGGTGATCCTTTCATTCTAGGAAACCGAAGCGCGCGCAGGTGAATCTAATTCTGTGGCAGCTAACTGTTTTCTAGCAGACTACTCGTACTTGTAATTCAAACATAGCCAGAGTTAAATCGGGCCAATTTATTTCGTTGAACACATAGACACTTCTGTTGATTTACACTGCAGCATAAATGTAACACAGCATTTTTTACACAATGAGCAGCAGTCATCCTTTTTGCGCATGATCTTCAGCGTATCATGTGATACTTCAGTCTTCACTTTCATTACCTTGGAATATATGCTGATGACGACGACATACCTATATTTGAATATTACTTTTGACATTTATGTCATTTTAGCTGTTCAAAGTGCGAAATTTCAATATTTGAAATCTGAGAATGCATAATGTAATATGGTTTGATAATATCTGAAAATCTATTTTTGGTCTATTAAGCTTGACGGTTTCTGAAAATAATTAGTTGGCTTCGAATAATGAACGCCTTCTTATTATGACATCCAAGCCTTCTAAGATGCGTGAAATGGCAAAGCGTGCCCGGATTATATCAAAACGCTAACATTATTAAGAAAGATAAAGCAACATTTTGAAAATATTGATAAGTGGACTTCTAAAACATTGAATTAGTTTTTTCAGGAAAACAATTTCAGGTTTGATTCAATAAGATTGGAGAGAGAAAGCGTTGTATTTTATATCTTTTGAGGTTTTTACTGCTTTTTATTGACTAGCTATGGCGTGATATAAAGCCAGCCGTAGGCGAGGCGTAGGCGAGTTGATGAATCAACGATATTATCAACCGACACTTCACAAGTAATTAGCTGATATTGAATATATATTACCTTTCAATTGACGGCGGGTAGCGCCAGACGATTTGGTCTGGTCATTTGAAAGGTAATACATGCATTGTCTACTTATATTTCTAAATCTATGGTGCAATAATATAGGGAAAATGGCAGTTTGTACATTGTTTACGGTCTATCAGTTCCGCAATGCCCCAATAAAAATGAAGATATCTTCTAAAACATTATATTTACGATATCACTGCCGTGCTGCAATGCCCCTCGTCCATCGTGCTGACAATGGGGCATTGCTGAACGGGAAAGTCAACATAGAAATCCATCATGTGAAAAAGTCATTGGAAGGTAATCCTAACGAAATTTCTATCACCGTCTGCCTCGATTACCATTTTCCTTTTAGCTGATCCTTCGACAGTAGCTGGAAAATTTAAAGAATGTTTTGCAATCACCGCTATTTTCAGAAATGCGAAATCATTTATTTGTATGCATCATGAAAATACACTGCAGCAATAATGCGTTCGTAAAACTAGTGCAATAGCTAGAATATATAGAAAATGCGATCATGAAACTTCATTTATTAATACAAATCATCTAATGATTAGCAAACAATGCCTATTGACTTCACACACTTAAAATAAAGACTAAGGTAGACTAAATGTTCAGCGAGACCTAAAACCTAGATGAATAAAAAGAATACAAGCGAAATCATTAACTTCGGATAGTTTTGACTAGCAAAGCCCAAATCATTTAGTCTCTAATGTTTTATAACTGTGATAAATTCAGGAACATCTGGAATAACAATTGTGCAAACGTTTTCACAACGGACTATGAACTTACCTTCATCACAAAACAGTGTACGCTTTCGGCATACTCCACCAAAAGAGCTCGCACATATGTTTGCTGAAATAATTGAAAATATTCAATTAGCCGATCCCAAATAAAAATAACCATCAACAGCGTTATCTAAGTAATGATGCTCAATATAAAGCTAGAACTTAATAGATAATGGAAAATTATTGCGGCAAAATGTCTTCGGTTTTTTTAAAAATAGGAAGCCCGCTTTTCATGATTATTTTATAAACGGAAAAATATGAATTTATTTATTTCCACTTACTTTCCGAATATTTCACTATCTCAGTTGACGAATAACTTTCGCTTGCGTTTGACGAAGATTCAGCTACATCTGTTGATGGTTCATTTGAGGAAGATGAAGGAGCCGTCAATGGATCTGGAAATATAGAAAAAAATGAATTAAGATGATAACCATCTATATGTCAAATTAACTTACTTTCATTGTTGGCATTCAGTTGCTTTGATTGATCTTTGTGGAATGCTCGATTCAATGCATTTGCATATCCTATTTTTTTCTCATCTGAGACATGACGAATATATCGTTTTACTGATTTCGTGTCTTTGTGTCCCGTGATATTGCAGATTTCTTCAACAGGCACTCCATCATTGATAAGTTAGTGACCACTGTTGATCGTATACAGTGAGATGTATAGGTCTTCGACAACTTTGCATCATGTGAGATTTCACTCATCAGTTTGCTGATGGTATTCACACCCATTGGTTGATTTGGGTTGTACCACATTTCACTGTCTCTCCAATTTTTTAATTTCTTATAAAAGAGAAAATCGCAATCATCTGGTAGAGTCTGGAAGAACGACCTTAAAGCTACAACTGGACAGGAATCACGGACATCAGACTCGTACATTCGACCGTCTTTCAGGCTCTGCTTCGTCATTCTCAGGGATGGTTGCTCATTTTTCTGAATGCCATCGATGCCTTCAATTTCAAAATACTCTTAATTAGCCGAATCTCTTTTAATTACAAAACTTTTCCGTTAAAGCCTTCTTATCCACTCCCTACCTCTCAGTCCCATGTAGTGTATAATAATAAAATAGACCTCCTGTTGCAAAACATCTGGATTGCTGCGGTTGAAGTATGAATTTAGAGTTTTCATATCTTGCGGTTCAATTGCCTCAAAGTAATGCATTGCACCGCCATTCTTAAAATATGCTTTCACCATTCCTTTTAGAATCTGATTTGCGTGGAAAAATTCTACGTCATTTATAATGTCAAATTTCCTCAGCGATTTAAAATGTCTGTACAATGACGCCCTTATACATATCAGACTCGCTTTTGAGTAATAGTCACCCTTCTTAGTTCGCAATTCCGAATAATAGTATCGTAGTATATCATTTAATTGTTCTTTTGAAATATTAGAAAGTCTGTCATCTAATTGGTGATTATTCAAGAATTGTTTTAAATTCTTGACCCATAGCATTTCTTGTCTCGCAGTGGATACCGGAACAGCGCTACTTTCTATTAATGCAATATTTTTTTCTACGTCAGCTGGGACTATTCCCGTAGGCGTGCTATCAAACTCATCTAAAATTGATGGATCATTGCGAATCAGTTGTTGGACCTCACTTATTTCATTGATCTCGTCCGCTTCCAGACCACTAATTATTTGCCCTTGAATTTCATCAAAATTTATCATACCAAACATTCCAATTCATGATTTCCTGTCGACTATTTGTGCAGACTGTTGAAAAATAAATATCTCAAAATGGTTTTCAAAATTTGAATTTTGTAATCAGAAAGATGATATCATCGATTTTAATTTATGTTATTCTAAGTCTAATGCAATATCAAATGAAAGCTATGATAATGCATGGATAAAGTTATGACACATAATTATGTAAGTGGATGGTTGCAGGCATAGACTTAGATTATTGATGACATCAATCATGGACATCTTAAGATATACCGATATCCATGCGATATCCAAGCATCAATCATGGAAGTACATAGAAAACCGTAAACAATGTAACTACGGCATGGAAAGGCGTGCTGCAATGGTAGATAGCTTTGAACTCGTGCGCTAACGCGCACTCGTTCTAAACAATCTACCATTGCAGCACGCCTTTCCATGCCGTAGTTCTTCATTGCTGCCTGCTGTCGGCAGGCAGCAATGTGCATTACCCAGTCGTCTTTGTCAATATTCATAACATAGAGGTTACTGCTAAGTTCATAGACTTCTAATTGTAGAAAAATGTTCTGTTCTGTTACAGGAAGTCTATGGTTAGATGTAGATATATATAAGAAGACAATGGAAATACCACATGAGATTTCTCGGCAAGCAATGAACAAAGCGTCGGCGGCTATAACGCGGCCTCTGATTTGTACATTATTTACCTTGAAATCTCATATGGTATTCCTACATTCTTACTGAACCTAAAATCTATGACGTCAAAAATCCAAGATTTTGATCTGCAAAAGACTCAAATCTATGATAATTTTCTACATAGCCCATGCAGCTCAGAACATTGAAGTATGTCAAGCTTGAGATATCTACGTGTCCAAATTGTGAACCATAGGAATCTCCTCAATGTCATTTTCACTGGGAATGCGAAGGTGGACGGTGAAATGCTCCTATCTCAATGGTATTACATAGCAAATTAGACGGCCTTAATCATACAATTAAGGCCGTCTAATTAGGAATTGGAGATATATAACGACTTTCACAGAAAAATGACAAATGAAATATCGGCGGACAACCCTGCTTACTCAGTAACAATGTGTAATTTGATGTCACTATCTGAATCAGGTGATATCAAGCAACATCAACCGCTTGAGTTAGTGATAATCGATGGAGAAAGAAGATAATACCATAGATAGAAACACCATACTACAGTAAATGCCATAGTATTGGAGGCATAATAAATTGAAATCAGTAAAAATCGCACAGTTAAGTTTCAAGTTACGCTCTGAAAGTATTTTGCATCAGAGAACATTTCAAGGAATTCTAGCATTTTTTAGGCAGCACAGGAAGATTTTTCCATAAATGATGGGACAGTATTCGAAGTCTTCAGCATGGTTTAGTCATATCACAGAAAATGAGATGTGTGTGTGCGGATCATCCACATTTCTTTGTACCGTCGGTGTGAGGAAGGAGCGAGCTCGCCTCCACCGCGGATTTCGGTGGATTGCTGGGTCAGGCGATTGCGGTCGGGGAATCAAAGTGTTGTTTTCTGTTGCTAACTTGATAGTTGTCATTCTCTTTAGATATCCAATATAAAATGAAAGAACTTTATTTCATTCTAGTTCGAGAGGAGGTAAAATACCGGATTTAAATTGACTTCTCTGCGAGAAAATTTGTAAAATATAATTGAAGGAGTCAAACCTTTCGCTAGACGTAGAAATACAAGAATGAGCAAGTTTTTAGGCGACCAATGAACCCTACCACCAACCATCATTTTTTTATGTGATATACACTGTAAACCGTAGACCGACAATTATCCCACAAAATTACTGACAAAATCAACCGACAATTGTCACCTCCAATATCCTGCGATATCCGACGAATTTGTAGGTTTTCCACCGACATCGAAACAGATGCTTTGCATGCAAATTAACTAAACAAAACCCGTTGAATATTGATTGATTTTTTCGATTAGTGATTGCTTGACTTTTGGACAATCTGTGTTATTGTGTGGCAAAACCATGATTTATCTTGACATAATTTAATTGATTACCTACATTTTTGATAAAATTGAAGCTGTATAATTCATTGCTATTCATTTTGTCGCTTTTTGTCAGATATTGTAGGAGTTCAGTGGCAATCATCCTACAAGAACTAACGATGACCGACAGAATAGATTTTGTATGATAAATGTCTGTCAATTGTCAGTCAACGGTTTACAGTGTAGGCCTAGTGATTAAAATATGTGACGATGATATATATGATCAGAATATGTGATAAATCATTATAGTGATTTTATATGCAATGCGGAGACATGAGATATGATGAAAAAATGTAGCCAAAAAGAAAACAAAATCATTGCAGCATTTTCATCATTAAATTAACATTAGACTTGAAAAAGTGCGGAATTAAGTTTTCAAGAACAAAATTTGGAAGTTAAATTGATGGAGCTGTCACCTGACTGAGGAACGGAGAACTGTTAGCTAGCGTGTTGTGAATGTGTCACTGTTTTTTTGGGAGTAATTGCTATGGCTGCGACAATTATGTTGAGAAACGAACAGACGGACAATAGAATCAAATCCAGGATACAAAGATAAGGAAAGTAGTAATATGAATTGTAAGTTAAGTCTCATCTTTACAAAAAGCAATACACAATTCAAAATCATCAATTATGAAAAGTTGTCGATTTCACCAAATTTTGGCTGTGAATCTTCTGAATTATTGCTATTTGCGATTCAACACTGGCTAAGTGTCGTGACTCGTGAGAAGTTACTTATGAACACAAAAAGGGATTGATGAGATTAATATATCCAAACAATACATCTCAAGTATACTTTTATGAAATCAGAAAACCTTCCTCCAAAAGTAATTGTGAAATGGCAATTGCAGTTAAAACGTGCTCTTAAAGACGATGAACGACTTGCAGATACAAATGATTAGGAAATACACAAGGATGATTATCGTCGCTACAATACAAGTTTTGAATAATACATTTTAAGCATGCCATCGGTCTGTGGTGATTATTATTAGAGACCGTTATTACCCAATTATTAGCAAGATTATTATTAGCATTATTAGAGACCCGTTATTAGCAACCCAATTGAAGAATACAGATTCATGACTTTCAAACATCTGATTATACAACTTTACAGCACTTTATTATACTGAAGCATAATTCGTAGTACTACTGAAACTTTGGCATAATTTAAGGTAGTTAGATGGACTACTTTGCTTATAACATATAAAATATCTTACTTGTTATAAGCCAGATGATGCGGAAGGCGGCAATCCTCAAACGGGGTCATCAGCCATGACCTTTGATAATAGCCACTGTCGCCTAAAAGAAGTCCATTGGATCCACCAGCTTCCAGCTTTTGACCAATGGCACTGGTAGTGAAAATGAAATTATCTTGAGCGCTTCCAGGCCAACGCGCGACAACATTCAGTAATACATATTCACTGTTGCAAATAACTTGCGTATTTATAGAACGCCAACCTTTACGATTAACGTACGCGTATTCGGACTCCTTGAGAGGTGCTTTGTAAAGTTTTATGTGTGTCCCATCAACCGCACCTACGACTCTTGGGAATTGGCAAAGGTTGAAAAACTTTTGCTTCGAATCCAGCAATTCAGCATCTGTGGATGGATACTTCACATAATGAGAAACTTTGTTCGCAATCACTTCGGTCACCTTCGTTATGATTGCACCAGCAGTCGTTCGGTCTATTCCATAGAGTTCCGCAAATACATGCTGGCATGTTCCAGTTGCATAAAATCTCAGGGCCACACACATTTGGAGCACTGGATGAATGGGACGATTTCTCATAATCCTTCATGACAATTCCTCACCGAAATCGTCTACCAATTTGAATATCCCCCTCCTCGAAAATCTATAATTTCGGAAGAGCTCCTCATCTTCCATAAAGTCGAGAGGGTTTCTCCTATCCCGGAACACTCTTTCCCTTCTTAATGACAGCTGCAGTATCAAAATATGTGATGCCATGACAATTTCTATGATCTAAATGATGGTGTCAGCTATCATTCGTATTATTACGAGTGGGTAGAGACCGCCCGTGATTGTGCGAAGGGTTATCATTCGTCAATCAACTGGCTAGATCTAACGATCATTCGTGAAATGTTTATACTCTCTCAAAATTTATCGATTTACCTTGCGAAGAGTTACTCTTCGTAAACAAAACTTCACGATTAATCGCAATCTTTATAACCACATCATCACGAGCGATATTTGATGGCGAGCGGTAACTCTTCGTAAGTACCTGTTTGCGATTAATCGTTTTGTTTATACTCCATCCCCCTGGTGACGCAGCAGCACGATTATTGAAGGCGTGCCCTTGCTTCCATTGTTTATCCATTCTTTTCTGACTCATCATGGATCGAAAAGTGTTTGTAATAAAGTTCCAAACAGTTAATAAAGTTGCAACGACTTCCAGTCCAGTGCAAGCTATTATGAGCGTTTCTTAGATATCGTAAATCATTCATAGATGTCCTTGTGGCATAGACTTCTAAATTGCGGATGAACGCTATGTTTACATGAAGGCTATGGATAGCTGCATAAGTAGACAATGGAAATAGCACATGAGATTTCTCGACAATGTACAAACCGTCGGCCGCTAACGTGGCCTCTGATTTTCTACATTACTTATCTTGAAATCTCATATGGTATTCATACATTGTTTGTCTATTCTGACTCATCGTTAATCGAAACGTGTCAGGAATAAAGTTCCATGTGCAAACGCACCCTCTAAGTCAGTGAGACAAAAGTAGACAACAGCGCCTTGTTGATGGTCTTTTCAGGCGTACATTTAGACAGCGATCAATGTCAATACTGCAAGATCCCAAGAAGATTTTATTTGTATAACCTTCCACAGTTATTGATTCCTACCGCAAGCTATTTTGTCAATACACTTATGTGCCTTAGTCTTTTATTGTTGTAGACTGCCGGATTTCTGTATGATCATGATATCATCCATAGACTGATGTTCATAAAATGCTGCACTCATACTGAAAAGCAGCGCGTTGCGCTAAAAGTTGTAATAGAGAATGCTTTCAAAAGTGGCAAAATTCAGATCTTCGGGAAAAATCTTTTTCAAGATCGATAATAAATTTGACAACTTCCATTAGCCCAAAATCAACGAATTTTCGTTGAAGTTTTGAAAATGCGCTAACACTAAGACTTACGAAGACCGACACAGTAAACCGTACACATTTTTTAAAAATCCTTTCTATGTGAGCAGCGACACAATGTAAAATTGCTTACTTGTACTACGTTTCGGAAGTCTTGGCCGTGTACAAATGTACGTGACCCAGACATTTGAGTCGTTTTCGCAGAAAAAGTTTTAGAAAATACGAAATATATGGTATATTGCCAAATACCCAGAGCAAACTGTGCACACTCAATATCACGTAAAACAAACAATAGAAGATATCCGTAAGACTTGACCCTGTTTATCTGTTATTAGCATAGAAATAAACTGTTTATCTGAAGTTCGCTAGAATGGAAAGTGACTCAAGGTCGCGGCACATCCGGGGGAACTAAGTTGGGGCATGAAGAACCAATTAAAACCTTCGATTTACTCATGTGACTGATTCTAATCCAATGATGCAGACGTTGGCAGGTGCATCTAAGTGAAAATGCGTGCGATTTATGTGCCGTTATTGTGCATTGCATGAAGCTTAATTTCCATCCTAGAGGTTTTATTGTTGTCAATTTCTATGGCTATTAGCGAATAAAATAAAATATCAAATTGTGACATCATTTTTAACACATCATAGACTCCTATATATATAATTAGATACATTGTGTGTCTAGGAGTCTATGCAACTGATATTTACGGACATTTTTGTGAATCATTTGCATGAAGTTAGCGGCAAGTAGTTTACAGTGTAATTTGTCTCTTCCAAAACATAGACCGGTGTGGAAAGGCTCAATAGTCCGGCAGCCAGAACGAGTTGCATAACTGCACGTCTGCTGTGTTTTAGTGAGTTCCTCTTCTTGTCAGACAGGATCAAAGAAAAACGCAAATGGACTCGAACTGCAATTTTGGCAAAAATCAAATTTTCTATGTTTTTTCTTGTCATCTGAAAAGTACTAAGTCTAGAGCCATAATTTTCGAGATATTATGTCTTCATGTCATTTTCTATCATGTGTATGTGCTATTATCATGCTTCTGGTCGGTGATGTATGCGAGAATTTGGTTGAATGTGAATGAAGTGGACCAACATGTTGGTGTTTGCCGACATTAGGAGGCTTGTCAAATCTGAATGTGTGTAGCCTTATGGATAAATGTTTATGAACATGATAGGAAGACATTCTATATCAAAAATGAAGGTTCTAGACTTAGTATTTTTCAGTTGATAAGAGAAAGCATGGAAATTCATTTTGGCCAAAAAAGGCAATCTGCGTCTTATTGGATTATTATGTGAGTTTCTTTGATCTTGTCTGACAAGAAGAGGAACTCACTAGAACTCGGCAGACGTGCAGATACGCAGTAGGCATAGGGTGTACATCATTCTGTGAAAGTCTCAATTTTGGCCTCGTTCCCTGCAGAAACACGTTCTGGCTGCCGGACTACAAATCGGAAGGATCCTCAACCTAATTTATCACTTTGCATTGCATCTTTACAATCAGTTAATTATCCATTCAGTCGCAAAAAAAGATCTTTCAACAAACTAGATCAAGCGAAAAGTCTGCTTTGTTTACATCATTGAAAACACTTGATGATCTACCGCTATCAACCTGGTCGGGATCTGTGGACTCATCGTCATCATCTTCAACATCCCCTGTTTGCGTATGTTGGTTACAAACTGATAAAACACAAAATCGGTGAACAATCGATGTTCCGGGCATAGAGTAAGTATATTAGGTAGAGTGGTACTTCGCATTTATTAAATCCCCAATGTGCATACACTTTCGATTATTAAATGAACTCGTGGGGGACTCACTCGGAATTGTTTTCAAATGTGAGATATGCAAATTCATGCAGTTTTGAAGAATTTACAATGGAATTGACTGATCATGATGGTATAATGCAGATTGAAATGATATTATTTTGCAGATCGTCCGTGTCCGACAGCCTTGGAAGGTAATGTTTGTTGTATTGGCAACTCGATGACCTGCTGATGCTTTCATGCTGAACCTCAAGAGAATCTTCTTAGGCGTGATCATGTCATAAGCAACCTGCCGCTGGTTGAGTAAAACAACAGAATCAAAGACAATGATTCCAATCAACTTTGAAAGATGTATAGATGGGTCCACATCATCATTCAGATTCAAAAAATGAAGCATTAATTTAGTGAATCATAAAGTCATGACGCTAAATATTGAATTAAAAACTTGAAATTTCAGCCATGACAGCACAATAAGATCTCTACTTCTTCATGAAGACTTCCATTATAATGCCGTTCATTAGAGTTCCCTGATCATCAGCATAATTTCCGCTTAGTTGCGATGCTTGTTAGCGAATGTTTATTCCTTTTGATATCCAACTTGTTTCATATTGCTTACAGAGATGCGTCAAGAGAGAAGGCTTAAGTCTTCGACCGCTTATATTGATAAAATAAATAAATAAATCTGACGTTTCGCCACTGGCTTGATCACAGACAGAAGTAAAGAGTCAGTTTTGGACATTTATATCAGGCCTGTTTGAACAGATCTCACCTGATTCCACCTTGCGACGGTGATGATAACTCCTCAGGTCGCGGTGCATCACTGACCATTGAATACCAGTCACATCTGGGCTATTTTTATTCTGCAATAGATGCTGGTACACAAGTGACGAACCAGTTGTCACATGCTCTCGAACCCTTGCTCGCTTAGTCCTTTTTGTCTCGCCGATGTAGAAGGATGGGACAATTTATTTAGTATACGCAGTCTTTAGTCAAGCAGTCGACCACACCATCAGAGCAGGCAATACAATAAACGCAATTCTGTTTGGTGCACAATTTTGTCTTCTTAGGCCTTAATAATGTTGATAGGTTGTTACTCTTGAAGGAAACAGTAATATGCTTGTCCAATCCACATTTGAACAGAGAGCTGCGTATGGCTCTGGTCTGATGCTCTGACATGTACGGCAAAGTAAGATATGTCCTACCACCATTTCTGTCACCATTCTGCTTCTGCGTGGGCCTCTTCGCTTTACTGATACACTTCTTTAGCACCTTCGATGGATATCCATTTGCCGCATCTTGATTTGATCAGTTTTATACCTTCTTGTATTTCCAAGGGACCAGATCCATGAGAAAGGGCTCTCCGAAATTCATTCGTCAAGATTCCAATGAGCATGGAACGAGGGTGATGTGATGACCATGGTATGGTATGGTTTGAGTGTGATGGCTTCGTATATAATGTATATGAAAAATGATCCTCCTTGCGACGAAGCATAACATGCAGAAACGGTAAGGCACCATATTTGTCCTCCTCCACTGTAGGATGGATTGCTGGATGGATGTCGTTGCATATCGATAGTAGCTCCTCTGTCGTCTTCCCCTCAAAAATGCAAAAGATATCATCTATGTACCTCAACCATAATGTGATCGATCCATCAGACTCAGTAATAATTTGATTTTCTATATAGTCCATGAAAACAGTTGCACATGCGACTGAAATATTATTTCCCATCTGTATGCCAGAACGTTGTTTGTAAGATTCACTGGCAATGGAAATTGTATCAGAAGTGATGGCTAACCTCAATAAGTCACTGAAATCAGCTCTTGTAATGCTACTCAAAATCGTATTCGAATTATTGGCCATGATAAAGTCATGTCGGTAGTATTTAAAAATCAAAAGTTTAGCTTTTTCAAAACTGCTCAAATAATTTTTTGGACCGTAGGAACGTATTCTCCGCAAAAAACTAAATCTTTTCATTTAAAAATTTTACTTTTTTGAGTCGACACTCTACCTACCGGTATATGCCCGACTCTATGATTCCGGGTTTGTTATTGATGCTGTGAATCATTGCTGTAGGGAAATGCTTTGTCTCTGTGCGATGCAGTCCAAAATTCGCAAAACTTCGAAGAATTGCTGACAGAATTCTTGACACAATTTCTTGTTTTCAAAAACAATTTCTGCAACCGGAGTCTCTGTCCTTGACATCACGACAGAAGTATTTTTGTGTAACAAGAAGAAAGAGTTCAGCAAATGAGCGAGATAAATATTTTTTCAGTGATCATCGGTTGATTACTACTCCAGTTACTCTCCCATGAAATTATGAAAGCCATGAACCGTAAGTGCCGAATTATTGCCATCAAAATAAAGGCGTGCGATAATATTATCTCATCTCAGGCGTATCTTGTAGTAAAGAAGTTGCGCAGTCACCTGACACAAAAGTATTATATCATCAATATGAATCTTCACCTGCCGAGACACGAGATCTCTCACTCAAGTTCTACCGAAAGTTCTCAGTAGTACATTTTGCCAACTTTTGTAAGAATGGCATTGGAGAGTCGCCCACCCTGTCAGCTTGATAATTATGACGCTCAAAAGTCGCTGACTGAGAAAATTATGTCCAAGTTCTCTCAATGAATTCGCTCAATTCAGGATTTCAAAATTATGTCATTACCAAAATTTCATCCTTATTTTCAATTTTGTGGAGTTTTGATTTCCAGGGTTCTCCAATAAGTGTTTTGATGAGATAGACATGATAGATACACGATTAAATACAGAAGACTTTAACACTAGAAGGACCGACCGGTCAATATTGACCGTTACTAAACTGCTGAGTGTTGTGGTTTCTATGATGTTCGATATTCCGACTTAGTTTGTCTTGACTTTTCTATAATATGCAGTGGCTTCATATTAGACGCATGAAAATTGGACCTATTATTTCCTTTGCTTTGTGTATGTCTACAAAGACCGGATCGGTCGAACATGACCGCTAATTAATATCGCCTAGAATTTTATTTACTTTGGCATTCTATTCACGAATAGAAATTTGAATGAAGGTGTATTCACACGTTCTGAATAATCATTGCTTTAATTTTGCACAGATTCCTTTGGTATATCGACACCCGACCGATTATATCATTGATGTCCTGAAACAAGCAACCAAGAACCAGACAGATGATGTGATCAATTAGATCCATTACAATACATTGGTTCGTGACTGTGTAGATATCAGGACTGACTCATCTGCAACTTTATGGCTGAAGGTGATTTAAGTAATGTGCAGCGGAGAAAGTTGATGGCTAATCAGGTACTGACTGAGTTTAGTCCGGCAGCCAGCACGAGTTTCTGCAGGGAACGAGGCCGAAAGTGAGACTCTCACAGAATGATGTACACCCTAAGCCTACTACGAATCGGCACGTCTGCCGAGTTCGGGTGAGTTCCTCTTCTTGTCAGACAAGATCAAAGAAAAACATATGTAAATCCAATGGGACGCAGATTGTAGTTTTTGGCTAATGAAATTTTGCATGTATTTTGTGATTAAGCGAAACGCACTAAGCCCAGAGACATAATTTTTGACATGGAATGTCTTCAGGTCATTTCTTATTATGTGCATGTGCTTGTATCATGCATCTAATCGGCATTGTATGTGAGAATGTGGTTAAATGTGGATAAAGTTGCTCGAAATGTTTGTGTTTGCCGACATTAAGAGGCTCGCCAAATCTAAACGCGTTTAGCTATATAGACAGGGATGCATGAACATGAAAGGAAATGATTTGAAGACATTCCATGCCAAAAATTATGACTCTGGGCTTAGTACTTTTCGTTTAATCAGATAAAACATACAAAATTTCATTTGAGCCAAAAACTGCAATCTGCGTCCCATTGGATTTACATCTATTTTTCTTTGATCCTGTCTGACAAGAAGAGGAACTCATTAGAACTCGGCAGACATGCATATTCGTAATAGACATAGGGTGTACATCATTCTGTGAACTCTCATTTTCGGCCTCGTTCTCTGCAGAAACTCGTTCTGGCTTCCGGACTATTAAGTAACGTTCAGTGGAGAAAGTTGACGCCTAATCAGGTACTGTCTCAGTTGCAAAGATTTGATTGGAATGATTCTGGTGACGTCGAAGACAAAGTCGACGAAATTGACGAGCCAGCGAACAACTTTGACAGTGACAGTGAGAGTGATCAGGGTGCAGCTGATTTTCTCTAACATCTCGCTCAAAGACTGAATAGACAAATATTTCATGCTGTGTTTGCGAAGATAAACGAAGAGCTTTCGGCAGCTGCGGCAATAAATTCATTGATGACATTTCGAATGATAGCTGCGTGCGACTTCCATTTCAAGATAATGTGTAGACAGAAACAAAACAGAGGTAGATCTACCGAGAATGTGCAGACGATATGAGTCGCAAGAACGTGGGCCTAAGCGGCGACATTATATGGCTTTTCAAATAAATCTGTAACAAAATGCTGTATGTGCAAAATAATTTGATGTGGAAAGCACACTGGTAAAAAAAAGAAGCATCGCTACTGAAGTGAAGTAGGCTTATGTTCTACTTTCTTAACCAAATTCAAAAGAAACTTTTCATGTAATTTCTGTGGCGGCTGACTTTGTTGGAATATTTCGAATTATCAAACTATCAATATTCTCTTTCTTATAATCACATCGCCACGCATGATGATAGCATTTCATATTATGCATTACATGCACTGTAAATCGCTCAATACCAATCACATACAAAGGATGCATACCAGAATATTTCTTGGTATATTTTTGTATATATTTGTATGCTTTTCGTATGTTACTTCAAGTGTGGTATACTTTACATACTAAAGCCATACCAGCACAATGTTAAAAGAAAGCATCAATTATGTCTAAAGTATGTTGATTTAAGGCCTTTTGTCAATAAAGATCACACTAATGTTACTACTGTTTTGTAAGTAGTGTCATAATGACATTCAAGAGTCATACTTTCATTACTGAATTCTGTTTTAATACATGTAATTCTGAGGCATTTCATAAATAATCAGTAAGTATTCAACCATCAAAAATTATGCATTATGTAATTTTGAAATTAAGCATATTATCAATCCGAAATAAAAACACTATCATTCATGAACGCAAAAATAGTTAAGTTTCAGATATGTAAGTCAACATGGTTGCACGAAAAATATCGTTTAAATTAGTTGATGTCAATCAACTTAGTTCATAAAGTAGAGCTAGCTTACCGTCCTGTTAAAGTTGCTAGACAAGTAGCAGCGACTACATACTCGTGGAGCACAAAATTCATAATATATCTAATCTAGTTAAATATCACACTATCAAAAAGAAATATTCACGATTGGTATTTCTGAAGAAAGTTATTTGACAGTAGTATGCAATATATATATATATATATATATATATATATATATATATATATATATATATATATATATATATATATTTGCTATGTGACGAAAAGCTCTACATACCAGAGGCATACGAATAAGGATGAATTTACATCGGATCTCGTATATAAAACATACCAACAGCTCGTATTTTAGTGTAAAGCAGCCAATCACAGATAGAATTAGTTCGTATCGCTGTATACCAATCACATACGAAAGTAAGTGAGATTTCGCATGAAAAACATACCAGATGTTAGTTTCAAATTGTATGTGATTTTGGCATATGTTTGTATGTAATTTTCGTATCCAGCGATTTACAGTGTGGTGACATGTCTTGGTCCTTCTAGTGTTTCAAATGTATTGTTTCTCGGTAGGCTAACAGTATCGTGATAAATAAAACCTGTATAATAATATATCACGTCAATAATTAAATAACAGGTAAGATGTTAGGCTATTGGCATGTTTAGAAACAGCCGAATCTGTATCGAATCTGACATGTTTCTTTCCAAAGGAATGGCGGGAGAGAAAAAGTCTCTTAAAGAAAAGTCTTGATGTTTTTGTTGATCTTGAAAGGCGAGTGATACGGACCGAAGGAATTTAAGTTGGAGTTGCTTCCGGAAAAGTAAAGCACATGAATGCTAGTCTGTGGGATGTACTTTACGTAGACAACCTCTTACTTGTTGTCCGTGCCCGGGACAGCAACGATGCATCCCTGTTCAGCAGAGAATGAACCGCTTCAAGTATTTGAGTTCCATGGTAAATACGAAGTTGATAATAGGCTTACTGATGCTAGGATGAGTGCAGGGCTCAGGCTATCTGGCATGGCATGGATATGTGTAGTGTCGCTATTTTGTGTGAAAGGGGAGTGGAAACCCGCTCGGCGGAAGCCTATTAAGCGGAAAAACCGCTTGGTGAAGTCAACTGAGCGGAAGCCTGCTCGGCGTAGGCCTAATGAACGGAAACCCGCTCAGCGAAAGTCAAATGAGCGGAAGTCAAATGAGCGGAAACCCGCTCTCCGGAAGTCAACTGAGCGGAAACCTAATGAACGGATAAACCGCTCGGTGAAGTCTAATAAACGGAAACCCGCTCGGCGAAAGCCTATAGAAACCTGGCTCGTCTCTTTGTAATTCTTGTCAGCATTTCGCAAAATATTGAGAACGGTGCGGAGATGATCCCTTCTTAGAAACCGCTTCAGATAATCCACAGTCACCACTTTTGATCTGGTCTGTAAATATGACGTCATTCTAAACAAAGAAAACACTTATTGACTCCTATTACACTTCAACTAAACATCAAACTAAAAAACTCAGCTACGGTGGAAAATTAAAATTAGGCCTATGATTTTTTGCATTAAGAAGTAGGCTGCAAATAAAGAATAGAAAGAAAACGTAGACTATACTACGGCTATATGTTGACATGACGGAGAGACGAGACTCTGCTGAGTGGACGAACACTGGTCTGGATCTATCCTAAGATGTGCATGACAAGGGCCATCAATGTGAGCAAGATGAGCAGCGAAGAGATGTTCGCTGATGCTTCATGTAGGCATCATGCATATTTGTTGTATAAGCTTAGGATTGCTGACCTATATAAATACAGGTCCACTTCCATAGATGCTATCATCAGTAGAATTCCTTAACATATTTATTTCACTGCTTCTGATTTTTTCAATCGTCGACGCAACACTTTATACAGGATCAAGCAGCTGCCAAATACACTCAGATACAAAATTAGTCGATAATGAAATTTCAAAGTATCTTAAAGCTTCGATCGGTCTTGGAATAAAGAAGTTTTGTTTCATTCCAAACTTTGACGATTGAGTTGATAATTGAGTTGATGGACATTACTTAGGCAAAACAAACTTGAAATTACAACTATGCTCCGTTTAACAACTTTACGATTGAGCGATCATTAAGTGCAAAGAGAAATATACGAGATATCTGCAACGTTTCTCTTCGATCAATTAAATCCCACGTGATAGTTTCATTTTATCACTGACAACAAAGTAACACTTAAACACACTGTGAAGTGAAACAGTCGCAATAATAGATTTTGTTTGAACATGATTTTTGATGAGGAAAACTCTAAAGTGCATTCTGTTTCAGCTGACGAAAATGTCGTGAGTTCAAATGTGCGATGTCTTGTCCCTTTTAACCTCTGTCTATATGGATTATGTTTACATTGACCAGAATTCAATGTTTTGCAAGTATGCTACCGGATATCTTACTGCGACTGACATATACGTCATTTCGGGAACCTGAAGTGTTCACAGTGATACTGATCATTTTACGGATGACCACATGGGAAGTGCGCTGAATTAGGAGTGTGATCACATGATGTAAAGTTTTGAGAAGGATTGCGACTTGTAGGATTGATGCATTATCATAAGGAGTTCATAAGGAGCATAATGCGACATACCTCTATACCTACACACCTCCATTTTAAAACTGATATTTTATGTAATGGTTAAAGGAGGATTCATTGATATTTACTGAAATAATGAGGTCGATATCTTGTATAAAATTAACAATGTATAAAAGGACTATCTATTAAGGCAAGTTTTTCATAGAAATACATATTTCAAAATGCGAAATCGACAACTCCACTTTCATTATCTTAGCTAATTAGTTTTATTTCTATGCTCACAGGGCAAATTAACAGGGATGGGGATATTACAGAAAATAATGAGATTTCTAAATAGCAAAAAAACATTAGAAGATAAAATGGCATAGTTTAAATACAATGTAAGTTATCGAACGCTTGTATGATGAAAAAGTGCCATATTTTGTGATATAGAACGATGAAACACATTGAAAGATATCTTTTAAAGTAATATAGAACGCAATAGAAGCGGTGTAATGCTATATCTATAGATGTCTATCTTTAGATCCATTTCAGCGCTACTGAAATTAACATAGACATAATAGAGGGGACACAATGATATCTGGTAGTGCATGTGAGATCGGCAGGCAAAGATAGATGTCGATATCTAAATCTACTAGATGACCATAGCGCGTTCCATAATATAGGACTATTATAATCATAGAAATTAACAATATCTTAGAAAGTCTATAGAAAGTCCATAGAAAGTGTACTATTATCTACTTCTATGATTATAATTCATCCTAGCATGAGATTTCTACATTCTGCCGGACAATATTGCTATGAGTTGCAATATTGTCCGGCAAATGCCATGCAATTCCTATGGAAGAAAAAAGCCCAATGTATGCCCGCTACCACAGATGTTTCAGTGATTCATTAATGACATTGAATTAAGCATTGCCGTTATAGGTTGTAATATACTCATTGACATAATTAATGAAACAAAAACTATCATTGGCTTGAATTGAAGTTTGTTTCTTTTTTTTCTCAGGTATGATGCAATATCTCGCTTTCTATGTATTACCATTCAACACATTAGAGAATGGAGAAAGATCTATGGTGGTCAAATTTCAAATTTTAATATCGATACAACTGTCACAATTGCTTTTACAAATTGAGCATAAACGTGAACTGAAATCCAGCTTTTGTAAAATAAAATGGCACACGATCAGTTTACCAGAGGTATGGCTATTGGAATGATTCGTTGTGATAGAAGTTGTGCGAGTGTTGCCGAAGAGCTGCAACTATCGAGAGTCGTTGTTTGGAGGTGATGGTGTCGATGGAAAGCAGAAGGAGATGTTAAAAAGAAGAAGGGATCTGGTCGACCAAGAAAGTCTGCAGGAAGGGCAGACGCACGTCTAGTTTTAGCTGCAAAGAGGAATAGATTTGTGTCAGTCCCAAAGCTAGTCGTACACTGAAAGAGTCCCTCAAAAATAGACTGGCGTTCGAACGGCTTACCGAAGATTGCGAGAAGCTGGAATTCAATCGCGACGATCAGCTGTCCTAATTCCATTGAGTTTTGAGCACCGCAGAAGACGAGTTGCCTGGTGTGAAGCCCATCGCTCATGGAATAACCATCACTGGCAGAAAGTCTTGTCGATCGATGAATCGAGATTCACTCTGGATTTCAATGACGGTCGTGTCAGAGTGCATCGTCTTCCAGGTGACCGCTTTGCCCCATGCTGTATTAAAGAACACGATTGATATGGTGGTGGAAGTATTATGCTGTGGGGTGGCATTTGGCATGGCGGACGAACGACAGCAGTCATCATCAAAGGCACGTTGACTGGAGAAAGGTATCTCAATGAAATTGTGCTTCCTGTTGTTGCCCCAGTGGTCAGGGTGGAGGATCTCGTCTTCCAAGACGACAACGCAAGATCACATCGCTCCTCGGCTGCCATTGCCACTGTTAGGAGATTGAACACTCAAACCTTTGACTGGCCTGCACGCTCACCTGACTTGTCACCCATTGAACAAGTCTGGGACGAGCTTGGGCGGCGAGTGAGAGACCGCTATTCACTTCCACCAGTGTCCCTGAAGATTCTCTCTGAAAGACTGACAGAGCAGTGGCTTCTCCTTGAAACATCCTTCATTCAGAAACTTTGTGAATCCATGCAATCTCGGATTACTGAATGTATTGGAGCTAGAGGGGGGCACACGCGCTATTAAAGTTGAATCTGCTACATGCGTTGTTTTTCTGTACTAGCGACTTGGTGGAGATTGTGACTAAATTATCAAGGTATCATAGATACATGTATATATACCAGTCAAAAATGAAAGAAGTTAAAGAAGTAAATATTTCAAAAATTTTGTCAATGAGTATAAAGTAACCCTGAACAACGAACAAAAAAATTTTGTTCCAATTTTATTGTTTTAGCATTTTCACATCAATTTACTTGACTATAAACGTAAGGCACATTTCTTCATGACCAAAGAATGAGATCATCAGTCTTTTTTACGTTTCCATTGGTCCGCTATTTGGATCCACCCATCGTCTATTGGTGTTGATGTAAAGCATGGATTTAATACATTTAAAGTGCGTAGATGACTTGAAAAACATGGAAAGTTATTTGGGTCCTGTGATCATGTGAATTCACATGCAAAATTACACTGTCAGAGATTCGTCGGAAGATTTGTCTCTCAGCCACAGGATATCATTTACTTTTAGAATGAGCGAGATTTTTATGCACTAATTACGTGAACTACATGTTGTAATGTCCATGCATGATAGAAAAATTCCTTTTCTCAAATCCTTCCATGAAGATTAGCATTCTGGATAAAAATATTTTCACTAGAAATGTTGTCGGTTGCTATCCATTAATGAAAATTCACATTATAAAATATTATCCTATCTTACTCAGCCACCATTTTTTTTTAATTGAGTTGATAAAACTTATGAAAGTATAAATAAGCAAACTGAATGAAGCATAAGTACTCCTATTCACTTTTAATTACCATTTTGTTCACGTTATAGAATTGCGCTGCTTTCCCTTCTTGTGTTGACTAGCCATTGATAGATACAGCCTGTAGTCTGGAAAGTTTTGATCAATGTAATATGAAGTTTCCACCACTAGGAATTTGAATTCTAATGTTCTATGTCATATTCAACATAGAGTTGTCATTTTTACCATAGTCCGAGCCATTACCTTGGATGAATTATAATAGGAATATTGTCATAGTTTTATCGGACAAACAATGCAGATATCCTCGGTTAGTACAATATTCCTATATTGTATCGATATGACACCAGTAATGCTGCCATATCGACGAGTGCGCGTTAGCATCGATGATATGATGATAATTCATTGAAATGTGCAAGATAACTGCATTACTGCATTTATCTTCTGAGCAATGCAAATTTACCACCGCACGAAAAACTAGGCGCAGATGCTTTGAAATGGTCCACATAACGAGAATCCAATTCCAATATTTCATGGACTCTCACTTGAAAAAGAGCTTGTCATCGAACTTTTCTATCATTTCAAACCCTAAATTGTGCACTCTTTACAGAACTATTAATTCGAGCAATGAGCAAATGCATTCAATGGTTTTGTCGTCAATATCTCTTGGCCACGCTCTTTCGATGTATATTCTGTTCCTATCTATTAAAAACTACTCTCTTTATAATTTGATATTATCAGTGAAGTGAGACTTTGTTTACCAAATCAAATTCCATATTGCAAATGCCAAATTTTCGTGTAACAGAGGAAATGCACTATGAAAGGTATATCTTAGAGGTAGCACACAGTGATACGAGTACATAATTCTTGAAACCAACCAATATTTTTTTCAATAAGAAACTTCTTGAAATTCATAAATTGAAGGAAAATATATATAAAAAGTTATCCGCTATCGATCTGAAATGGCTCATCAAAGATACTTCAACATTTTATTTGCAAGAATAACACAATGATGAAGCGAAAACAGAGGTAGAAGAAATACAGTGTGTTAGTGGAAAAACATAGGATTCTCAGATGTAGTATATGAAATTGATGATTGCTTTGTATTCTTTGATAATTTTACATTATGTCTAGATATCTATTCATGGCTGGCAGGTGAAGTTACCTTTGATGTCTATTTCCGTCATTACTGGTGTCGTTTTGCATTGGATGCATAGGAGGAAATTTTGAGTTATCTGTAGCAAAACGACATTACTGGTGTCGTCAGTAGTGCGAGCATTTTCAACACTACGAATAATAGAATATACTCAAAATTGATATGTATGAACTCACTGCAGACATGTGCTACATAATATGCCAAATAAAACAATCTTAATTAAATTTACTGTGGGTGCTGCTGAACAATTCCTTTTTATTCACGTGTGATGCATTGCGACTGATGCCATTCATGATCAATCTTCAGACATTGAAATATGTCTTTTTATATTGGTTTGTTTTTTATCATTCATGCGTAAAGAAATTTTGAAAAGTTATTCTAAGCTTCCTGTCTTCAGTGTCATGTTTCTGTTCTTCTAGTAATTCATTTTCTGAGCATGGCAAATTATTGCGCAATATTTCAGCTGATGACATCTGAACTATCTTTAACTCCTCGTTCTTGCGTGATGCTGAATTCATTTGTGTTTGATTTTTTCTTGCAACAATTTCTGTTACGGCAGTATACATTTCATTCACTGCTTTATTCCCGGAGTCATATCATACGTACATGAATGACAAATATATTGCGTCAGCAAAATGCACGCCCTAATGTCTGATAATTTGTATAATAAAGCTGCATATATCTCGTATAAATTACATCATTTTACTTATAGATTTTGCTATCAAACTGACGCAGCTTCTTCCATGTTTCAATGCTATCAAAAATCAAGGAAAGATTCACATTATTGAGAGCAATAAACTTATATTTCTTTTGTGTCCTGAAGTTAAATTTAAAAGATAATTTATGGCCAGTTGGCAGCGAAGTCATTTATTGAAGTTAAAGTCAAAGTCAAAGTAAAATCAACCGTTTTAAGTTTCACTTGGTCTTTTCAAGGCTGACCCGGGAAGTGACAATTTTCGGGACATGACTTAATTGTGGTCTAACACCGATTACCATAGAATTAGATTCATCTGCGCGCGCTTCGATTTCCTAGAAAGGAAGGGTTATATGTAGACTTAATATCGATGTGGCACATAATAGAATTAGACAACTTGCTCCTTCTCGAATGGATAATTCGTGTATCGCTTGCTATTGGAAATGGCAAGCAATAAGGTGTCAGCAGAGGACACCAGAGCCAGTGAGAGATGCGTGCTGTGATATCACTTCGCACACACCAAAGGAAATATCGCTATCTTGGCCAACATTCGATTCAGTGTATGCACTACACAGTGAGCAATGCGGAGGAGAGGATGTGAAATCATCAAGTGAACTAATTTTCGTGCGCCTGCTACTTTTTTTAATAATGATCGGAAGGACTAACATTATGGAGAAAACTTGTGCGCAAAGATATGAATTCTTCGAATCTGAAGGAATTTTGGCAATCGAAGCACTTTGCCGGAACTCACATTAATCCGCAAGCGACGCACGATTTTTTTTCTCTGTAAGGTATTAGGAATTCCTTTTTACCCACCTAATAGGTTCCTCAATGTGTCGTCCATTTCGTATTAATCACACTTCTAGGAAACCGAAGCAGACAAACAAAATATTTAATTCTGTGGCGATTACAATTCAGATTGCCATGGCAGATCCCTGGCAAGATCTATTATCCCTTGTCGGGAAGAAGGATGACAATGTCCCTGTTGCGCTTCAAAATCAGTACAGCTTCTACATGCACAGGAAGTGAGCAGGATCTCTCTATCACATCTGTTGTAACGATCACGAAATTGAAAAAATTAAACGTTGGTTATGCTTTGACTTTGACTTCAATAAATGACTTCACTGCAATTGGACTTAAATTTTCTTTTCAAATTATTTTTATCTGACATTTAAAGAATCATACATCCATAGAGTAAGTACATCAAGGAAGAGTGGTAACTCTTCATTTGTGAAATCCCCAATGTGTACACTTTCGATTTCATAAAATGAACTTGACACGAAACCCAACACCACATATGAGACATACAAATTTGTGCACTTTTGGAGAAACGTACACGAATTTGTCTTATTAATCTATCACGTCCGCTCCTTGTTGATTTGATTAACTCACTTGTGTTTAGTCGCATGGATTACTGTCTAAGTATTCACTCTGGCCTCCCTTCTACGACCCTTTGGACGCTACAAAAAGTACTCGACGCTGCGGCTCGACTTGTATTCGGCAAGGGATCGTACGACCATATCTCGTCACTTCTTCGTGAGTTGCAATGGCTCTCTATCCAAGACCGAATAAATCTACGCCTTCCATACTGGCCCATAAATGTTAACACGGCAAGGCACCCTTTTACCTCTCACAACAGACTTAAACAAACTCAACATCACGAAGACAGCAACTTCGATCGGCATCCCACCATTCGAGGACGGACCTTTGGATTTGCTGCCACAAACATTTGGAATCGGCTTCCCCAAAGTGTGACTGCTGCAGATAGTACATCGAGTATTAAACAGCTTTTAAATTGTATTTTCTTGATAACTGTATCTAGGTCTATCTGGCATTATGCCTTTGTTTTTAAATAAACTCATACTCATCATTATTATGACAGCAATACAGAAGAAAGAAAGTAATTTACAAATTAATCCTCCATATCATGCCAACCTTGAGAGGCAATGTGGTTCATTGTATTAGCAATTCGATTGCCTACCATTGCTTTAAAGCTGATGCCTTACTATAGTAAGATTATCTTCTTACGTGTGATCATATCCCAAACCAAAGTGTTTAAATATGTTTGACGTAAATTCCCATCTTCTATATCCAAATGAGGCATTATTATCGTTTTTCATAAAGCTAGAGAATTTCTTACATAGACAATTGAGATTTCACATAAGCAAAAGAAATATTGTTCAGGAAATATTAACAGCAACAGCTAATGAAGTTCATAATCACACTGTAAATGCTTGTGAAACACATTTAAGAATTTTTGATGAAAGTCTACGCAGAATATGGATAAGAAAGTCGATTCGATTTTATTGTCAATTATATGAGATAAATGAAGTCAAAAAAAGAAGAGATCAAAGAAAGAGAAAAATTTTGTCCAAGTCATATGAAAATAATAAAATGAGACGATCATAAGTAAATTTATTTGTCTCTAACATTATATATAATTTTATTCTAATTTGTGAATTCCACCTGTTTATCGCTTGTTCATCTGTCACATTTCTGCAAAAACATATGCAAAAAAATTATACTTATATCTTTCATGCACATGACATTTCTAGATAATAATTGCTATGCACATTTTTTTATAATTTCATAATTCTCTATGTATTAGTTACATGTACATGTATTATTATAAGTTCATCATTCAGAATATGCTTCCTATATGCGTTTACCTTTAGTGCATGGCGCTTTTGTTCAATTCACATTTGTTCAATTACTTATTTATACTGAAATGTATGCCACATTACGAGTCAGTCTTAAACTAAAATACTTCATATCCTTGTTATGTTTTCCAATTTAAAATCTTTCTTATTGAAGTGACATTAGATCTGTTTTTATTTCGTGATGTCATCATTAAATTTTATTGAATTTGTGTCGTCCAGTTCTGTTCATCACATCAGTTTGATTAATGTGAAGCAAAACTGGGCAACAATGAGCCGGTTGGAACCAGGTGATACCCCCACCAATGAATGGATAATACTGAATGATTTTCAGGGGGACCCAGTGCCATGCTTTTGAACTTCTCAAACCTTACGTATTCCTTAACATGCTATTTTTCTTTTCAGTTTAATTTCATCGACAATCGCTATAATGAAGGTGCAATCGTATGAATTCATTATCTCAGAAAAAAGGTAATTTAATGTTTCTTGTCAGTCAAAAACAATAAATCGTATTGTTCAACACTTCATCATGATTAAAGTATCGAAAACATTTATGTATCAATATGACCTGCCTTCTTTCCAGTAATGCGAAATTCGACTGATTTCTGTGTCAGTTCTAGATTCTATTAGATCTACAACTGTGTATAGCTATGACCTTAATCTTAGTTCCATAGTTTTGACATAGCTATTCAGTCAACTTCATTCAATATTTCAATACTCTTCTATAATAAATTGAGATATCAAATAAAGTTGCTTATAATAGCTGGCGAAAACGTAGTATCATAGATGTCCCCACAAATCATGCTTTGATTGCATACTTCTCTTATATACTTACTTTGTCACAAACATCCTGTCACTGAAAGAGAAAGGATCATTATAAAGAAAATATGTACTATTCAGCACTATTCAGATTCAATTGAAATGACGTCTTGTGAACCATAAAATCATGCCGCTGAAAATTGAATTAAAAACATGACAGCTCAGCCAAGAAGCTTTCAACAAGATCTCAACTTTTCCTTGAAGACTTCCAGGGACTTGCATTAAGCTGACGACGTAACTGTACTCCACTTTATGCGAGATGCGCACGAAGACAACCTCCAACGCGAATTCGAACACATTTGCCAATGGTCGGCTAGAGCGGGCTTCCTCTAAACACTTCCGAATCCGCGGTGATGGACATCGCCACCAGAACTGGTATTCGACTCGAAGAAATTGTGGACGTTGCAGAAACTGTCATTCCAAGCGTGACCTCTATGAAAATCCTCGGTGTCCATTTCGCAAATGATCTTCGCTGGGATATTCACTGCAAGGAGATCTTCAAGAAGGCCTCTAAACGCATTTTTGTCCTCAGAAACCTGAAGAGAGCAGGTTGTAACGCTCAGATTTTATGGAGAGTCTACCGACAAACTATCCAATCCCTTTTCACCTACTGCCATCCGTCCTGCTGCAATATGTCCCAAAAAGGTTACAAGTTCCTTGTCAAAGTAGAGAGACGAACCTCTAGAACAATTTTCGGTACTTCCCATGGACCAGACTTAATAACTACTACTACATTGGCACGCACCAACCAAAGGTCTGGGACCCGTCTATTCCACAGTGTTATGACAACTATCAACCACCCTTTGCGTCAATTTTTCGACGAAAGGTCCCCAACTCACAGGAACTCTTCCACCCTCAAAAACCCAGATGCCGTAGTGTCCGCTTTTCCGACTCTTTCATCAAGTACTGCTCTACGTGTTCATAATTTCCTCTCTCCATGCTGGTTATCATGCTTCATTCATTCATTGTCTCTTTTGTATCATGAACTCTGCATTGTTTGTAACTGTTTCATGTCTCTGTACTGCGCGCACCGCAGATGTGTACCAATAAAGTTATTATTATTATTATTATTAAAATACAGCTCATGAAATTTCCTTATCATCAGTTTAATTTCCGCTTAATTATGATGCTTGTTAGCAAATATTCATATCCAACTTGTTTCATTACTTGTAAAGGGGACGTCACCTCGGTAGTATGTTAATACAGGAATAATTTGAAAAATCTTTATCTTTTTAAATCTGCTCAAATAACTTATTGGACCATGGGAACGTAATCTCCGCAAAAAACTGAATCTTTTGATATCAAATATTTCACTGTATACAGATACTTGTTTGAGTCGACACTCTGACTATTTATACTTACTCTACGCAAGTATCTATATGTGCAGCAATTTGTGCAATCATGATCAAAAACAAAGTTCTCAGTAAGGAAAGTCTCACAGTTGGGAATCGCCGTCATTCTGAACATTGTAAAGGACATGAATCCATAGTATGCCGATTTCTCATGGATTTTGTCATCATTTACATCTGCAACAGGAAATCGCCGTAGCTGCATGGGTACATGCTTGGAGTGTGTCTTTCCGATGCCGTCAGCAGCGGGTACCGAATTGTAATTCGAAATCATGGCTGGTAATTTAGTCCACAGACTGAATGTCATGGATGACAAGCAAATCTCTTTGATGTTCAGGTCCTTCTCCGCACATGCCTTGAAAAAATGCGTGGCACTCATGTGTGTGCATCTCATTGCGCAATCTCCTGTGAATATCTTGACGCATGCACCAAGACAGTGTAACAAAAGGGACTCTTGCCGTGACTGGTGGCAAAAATATGCATTTGATTATTCTGACATCACAAAAGATTCCTGATTTCATCAGAGCAATGAGAACAATGAGGATGACATGTAGGGATTTTCGTATTATGTTGCCAGAAAAGTCATTGTATCAGACCAGAAAGGTCATACACGGTGCATGTACATGTATTTTTCTTTATCCACTTAATCTATTACTTCGAATGAATGGTACATTCATAGAGAATCAGACACTCACGCACCCTCAAATATCCATGTTCAGCTCATGTGGAGTGAGATTGCAGAGAGATTGTGATTATGGTGCGCAACATCAGCATAAGATGAGTGGGAGAGGGAGATGTTTCGAAGGACGATGGGGATCGGGATGAGGTAGAGATGGTGATCTTTACGGATGGTTTGGTGGAGGAAGGAACGAAAAATGGCGGTGGGGCGTGCTTCGCCCGTTGGAAAGGAGAGGAGATAGTGAGAAGGAGGGCGATGTGGAAAAGCGGAGACGATGGCGATGAGGAAGTGGAAGGAGGCCATTTGGGAGAGACAGTCAGGCGTTGGTGAGGAGGCTGAAAAAAATAAGAACTGGTAGTGACAAGGAGATTGAGGATCTAGGGAAGGGTTCCGCAAACTTCGAAGCCTGTCCGACCATTTTCACAGAAATATGTCTCGTTCCGGCCGCATTTTAGAATGATCATCCTCTATATACGCAAAATGGCATCAAAACTGTTATATTATTTAAATTGTTTTGTGAATTTGGGGTACTTTTCGTCGTATCATATGGCCCATGCTTTGCCATGAAGTGATAAGAAAAATTGTTTTTGAACACTTTCACGCGACTGTCACAAATTAAGCATTCAGCTGACTTGTTATCTTCAATTACGAAAAATTCCTCCTCCCATTCGACGTTAAATCGCCTGCCTTCACCCTCAATCTTTCTTCGTTTTGCAGGCATCTCGAATCGTACATAGTAAACTGCAGATCACGAAAACTGGCTGATTTTGACTACGAAAGCGATGTACAAAACGAGAATACCAAAATGCACGAAAGCACTTTTGTTCGTGTTCATACACTACACTGTAAACTGTCACCTCCTAAAATCGAAGAATTCTTCATCCTAAAGCGCGAAACACTAGAATTTTAGGAGGTTGCGTGAAATAGAATGCTGACATACTAAAGAGAACAATAACACTAGTGCGCTAGCCTCCTAAAACGCTTTGCTTTAGGATTATTTTATTAGTTACGAATAGTGTCTCGCTTCAGTGTGTGATGTAGGAGGTGCTGGTTTAGAGTGTACGAAAGCGATTGGCTTTCCTATTGGATGATAAAGATTATCCAATAGGAAAGTCAATCGCTTTCGTAGTTCATGAGCACGAACAATAGTGCTTTCGTACATTTTGTTATTCTCGTTTTGTACATCGCTTTCGTAAGTAACTTTGGTATTGTACAGTTTACAGTGAGATTAGTTAAGCAAAGAATCGAAAAAAAACTACGGACACGATAGTCAGTGAAACTAATTACGGGACGTACTCTGCGCTCTAACAACCCGTGCCCACATCGGCGGATCACCTTTGTATTTTTTGGAGGCGATGGCGTTGTTGACGATATCGTGCGCACATAACTTGTGAGGTTCTTCAATGCCAGTTAAGATTCGCGAATCTTTTACAAGTATAGCCGTTGACGAGTCGACTTGGAAAGTTGAACTTGGGTTGATGGAAATGAAAGCAATGAGAACTCACAAATCAGACCCCCTTCCGGCCGCAAAACTCAAATTTTTGGATCGAGTCAATCGTCCGCATGCGGCCGGAAAAACCGAGTTTACGGAAGACTGATTAAGGGAGAAGGCTAGGAGAGGCGGCGGAAAGGAGACAGACAACCATTTAGTGGGTACCACGCACGTGGGAATAGAAGGGAAGGAGGAGGCTGACAGATGTGCGAATGAGGCACTCGAGGAGCAACAGGAGGGGGTGCCGATCTGAGGAAGCGAGAAGGAAGGTGTACCGAGACATCGAGTACAGGCCCAAGCTGAAGGGGAGACTGGCAGCTGTGTATGGGGACAATGTCAAGAGGAAAGAAGGCATTTCGAGGAAAGAGCAGGTGTTACTGGTATAGCTGGGAGCAGGGCATTGCCGGAAGACCCACTACTACCAGAAGAGGATAGGGCTTGGGGAGGATGCGAAGTGCGACCGGTGTGGTCAGAAAGATGAGAAGGGTCACTGGCTCGAGTGTGTAGTGGTGGGGGATGCGTGGCTGCAGAGCTGCTTCACCCGGATCGAAGTAGGAACAATTGTATTAGAAATGTGTACGGTATTATCAATGTTAATGAGTGTGTTGTTTCGTCTGTTGTAGGGCACTTGGGTGACGAAGACCTGGTGGGACGATTCCTCCGTCCATCCTACCAAGAGTGGCTGGAGTAGGGGGAATCTGCATCCGCAACAACAACATCCATCAAATGTGGATGTGTAGGATATGCGGGGAAGTTGAAGAGGGGGTGGAATGTGTGGCGGGGAGGGGATGAGGGTCAGTTTGGGGTTGGTTTGGGAAGTGCATGTTGGTAATGATGTATCTGTTCTTTGTTCCAGACCTCGGGAAGCGTTGACGTATTGGAAGTGATGGAGGCGGGTGAGGCTACGACCGTAGGCCATCCACAACAACAACAACATCCGCAATATGGACCTACGCGGATGTCGGCCCGTAATAACCAATAATGCCTGGGGCGCTACATGTCCTAGAACTTATTGTCTGTTTGTGGATCTCCATCCTGGTCTATTTTACTTAACTGTTACCGGTTGGATTTACATTGAAATTGCTTTGAGTTAAAAACTGCATTATTGTTAGAGCACAATGTCAAATATGCACAGAAGTTCTGCAATTGTCCGAAATTTAGAGCAAATCTGCTTGGATCAATTAGATGTTGCAATACATGGCGATGGCACATAAGAGTTCGGTAGCCCGATCTCTGCCAACTCGTATTTCTCTTTCTATTAGCAGATACATAAGTGGAGGATGCCCGATAAGTTAGTTGGATAACATTAAGAGGATGAATCAATCTTAGATGTTTATGTATATTACGTAGATTAATGCTGCTATATCAATAAAGATTTAGTAGTGTTTATTGACATTGCCATAGATTTCATCTTCATTGGGTTAGAATGCCAATAACATTCACTTCTATTGGACATAAATGAAAATGTGCTCTACAGTTGATGTGTTTCACTGAAGGACAAAAAATGGCAAAACATTAAGAACACTGTCTTTGAAGAATGGAACCTTGTCATCTCACCTATTCAGAGCATGTCAAACACAAATCACAGAAGTCTACACGGTCGCCTTTCCCACTATGTAAGTTATTTTAGGCTTTCAATTTATGTAAAGCCTAATTTGCTGAGTTATCATCGACCAAAAATCCGAATACTTATCTTCCATATCCTCGCAATTCGAATTTATAGACACTAAGCAATTGAAGCACCCTTGGCGCAAGAATTGATTATGACTGAATCGCAATGGAAAGGAGACAACACGAAAAACATCGAAGAAGTAGCATGATCTGAAAATGTAATTTAATCGATGCATGCCAACTTGGCAAGACATGAAGTCTGAAAATGAAAAAACTTCTGACATTAATTTATGTCACATATGTGGAAGAATGTAGAATACATATAATTGTCTGTTGCTTCGTAGCTGACTTCATGACTTCATATACTTTGATTTAATTACATTTCAAGATTGCTATTTTCTGATATTTGCCAGCTGTGACGAATATTTTCTGATTGAGTGATTGAGTGAACAGAATGCTGTATTTGCTCTAATTACCTCCCACTGTCTCCGCTTACTAAAAATCAAATATTCAATAACAGGCGACTCACTGGTGATGTTAAGACAATTGGCAGTTTCTGCATTGATTCAAATTACTCTGATAAGTTTTCTAGTTGAGAATTCTGATGAATTCGTTGAGTTCCTTTATTGAATAATTGAATGACACCGTTCACATCTCTCTAGAACTCTTCCATGGGAGGAACTGGCATCAGCCTGATCAGAAATTAACCGAGTTAGATTGAGGCATCGTACGCCAAACGCTCAAGTCAATAGAAGCAACAAGTCACAAATATGTTTGGTTTACGCAAGAATACGCTTTGATGGATTTGTTAAAGTGTGTGTAATATCGCAATAAAAAGAATAAATTGACCCTATTGTGTTCCGCCTGAGCCATAAAGTGGAAGCCATAACGTCTTCATCCCTGTAATTCTTACATGACCCCCTGAGACCTGAGCTGTTTCAAGGCCTCTGAAACCTTAAGATGTTACAGTGGACCCCTTTACAAATTCTTAGCTTACCAGCTTAAATTGACAAATGAATTGGGAAATTGATTTTAAGAAAAGCAATGATGTTTACGTGTAGATCGTTGTTGCATTTTTGGGTGTCATTCAGCTTTCTTAGTGCTCACATATACATGTATACAAAGAGTAATGTTGTTTTATAAGTCAGCAGCATTTGGTACAAAAGATCAATAGTACTAGGAGGCGGTTTCACGATATTTGCTGCTACAATGCTACCTCTGATGAATAATGCGATTGTTTTATTCCGTGTAGCAGATCCCGTTCAGTATTTTAATTTCACTATCCCTATCGGAAATAGGCCTACATCGGTGTTATGTCTACTGCAGCTTTAGACTCTCAAAAAGAGCTGTAGAGATCTCAAACTCGTCAATTACTGCTGTGAAAACTTGGGTAGCAGCCTGTTTTTGATGTCGAACTATGAAAGCAATGATAGCTTATATATTGGGCATTTATTTATGTCGAGTTGTTGATATAGGCCAACCATCAGTCACGTGTGATCATGGGTGAAAGATTCATACACCAGGTGATATGCCACGCTCAATTACGCGTAATTACACATGACCCTAAACATCCGTGGTTACCGCGTGACATTGCTGCAGCATAAGTCGATAGTCCTGTTATATAGACTTTGCGTGTCAATTGTCTGCATGTATCAGAGGCTAAACAATGTCATAGGACCTCAATTTCATGCTCAGGGAAGACAGAACATGCCAAGTGGTTCATCCGTGGATCAAGAGACAGCGCGGACAACCGCAGACGACGTGCAAACTATAAACGCTCGCCCGCGCGTATTCATAAACATTCCCCATGTTTTGACAACATCAGATCACGTGATTGCTGACTCTTAGTGCAGCACGTATGTACACGGGTAGAAGAATAGAATGTCCTTAGCCATGGATATTTGGGGTGCTCCGTAATTACGCGTGATTTACGCGTGACAATGTCACCTAGTGTACTCACGTATTTGCTCACTGTTGATGGCTTGCATTGCTTAGATGCTTAGTCTGAAACATTTTGCCGCTTTTCATGGCAGTCAATCATCTCGTATTATGCGCTTAAGGTTGCATTTTCACCAATGCAGTCATTCATTTCACATCGTCAATTTTCGGATCTATTAGTGGACTTGCTATCTATTTCTGCTTGTAGCGATGTCAACGTTTTAAATTTTGATATAAAAAGCATTTTTCCTTTCGGGAAAAAACTTCTGAAGTCCAAGAATATCCTCTAAGGACTGCATAGGAACAGTACTTCGACTAGAAACAAGTATTACCTATTTTGAAGTTTTGTACTGAAAGGAACATTCATTCAGTAAGTTCACGTTCTCATGCAAAGAACATTTAGTCATTTTTTTATTCCCACACAAGAGGCCGGGCCCTTGTGTGGGACTTTACCTGTAGCCACACACTTGCTGATTCCTACATCGCAGCCGCCTCAAAGACATCAGGAGCCGTTGGGAATATCGCTGAAACTCGCAAATTCAACAAATATGAAGAAATTGGAGACCGCTTTATTTTCACCCCGATTTGCATAGAGTCTATGGGGGCCTATGGTGAAAGTGCTGCAAACTTTATAAGATCTGTTGGCAGGCGGCTCATTGCATCGACTGGCGAGAGAAGGGCGGCTACTTACCTCCAGCAATCCCTGAGCGTCGCCGTTCAAATCGGCAACGCAAACAGCCTCCTAGGTTGCCTACCAAAAGGCCATGCACTGAACACTATTTTTGACCTCTGACCTGTCTAAAAGCGATATCTTCCCTTAACTTCAAGCTTCCCTTTTTCTTAACTGTCCGGATGTCTTTTTGCTTTTGTATCTTTTATATGTTGTTCTTAAATGTTAACTCTACATTGTTGTTAATAAATAGAAGTATGAAGCAAATCGTTTAGTCATTGCTGCACTGTCTGGCAATGAAATCTGAAAGACATATTCAAATCATTCATCATGCGACTAGCTTTATGGATATTGTTTCTTCAAATTGTCTTATTTTGAAATAGAGAATTTGTTTCTTACTTCTATCGCCGAATATTTCGCTGCATATGGCAATAGCTATTTCCATAGAGATTTCATGTCGTTTGTAAGTCATCGATAAAGATCTATCACAACGTACGCTGCAACTGCCTCAATATAACGAGGTACTGCCTCGTCTGTCGGTGTTTTTTTTATTGTCTGTAGCTGATAAAACGGCCTCATCACTGACAGAGCATCTCATTATGATCGAGAAATGAAAGCTAAATACGTTCGAAGAATATTCAATGATTAGGATTCCTGCTTTGCCGATAAACATTCGTCTCAAGTCACAAGGGAACTAGAGACGCATGGTCAATAGTATATTCCGAAGGTTTCTTATCACAATCTGACTGACATCCCAGAGATGATAATAGATGAGTAGACTTTGCCGACAACTGTGCGATTTGTTGACTAGGATTGCAAATTTGAACAGATTTCAAATCGAATATTTCATCCGCATACTCTTTGAATAAATTGGAGTTGACGAAATAACCGCTGTCAGATCCGTTGTGTGCGCCTTGGAACCAATGGCCTTGACATTTGCCGATGGGTAGAGATTTGTCATAAATTAAATTAGCCATAAAAGCAAGGCTGCCAAGATTCATTTTAGAATGAAAACTATTCATTTTGAGGGTCAAACATGTTTCAAGCAAAATTCCTCATCATCAGTGACAGGAGAAACAGATGTTACAATAAAATGGAGCTTTAATACAAAAGAAGGAAAGTGAACTACATTCCATTAGTTCATAGGTCGTCGGTACATTTGTAGTGCATGGATTCACCAGAGTTCTAAGTGCGTCACAAGTTGAATATTCATCAATATTTCGTCATTAATCTCGCGAATATGCATAGCTTCAACCAACTTTGTGTCTGTCACGATCACTTTCCTAACAAAGCGAATTTTAGAATTATTTATGGAACTAAGGGCGTGCGCGCACTAAGCGGCCAGGTCGCGACGACCAATCATTGTTGCGGAGATGGGAAGTCGTCCACTTGCGCGCGCACTTTGCCGACGCGACCAATTGGTCGTGGCGGCCATCAAGATTTGCAGCGACGCACACGCGGCCAGGATGTCGCGGCGACCAGTAAAATACGTTGCAGCTTATGACAGAGCGCGCACTTGACGACCCTTCCCGCGACAAATAGATAATAAATTGCTGAAACCTCTTCCTCATTCATTCGTTTCCTCAACAAATGGCGTCGATCGGTCGCTGTCGCAGCCGCTTTCATGGTCGCACATTTTTTTGGCCGCGGCGGCCATAGTCGCCGCGACCTGGCCGCTTAGTGCGCGCACGCCCTAAGCCGTGGTTGACAAAGTTGGCTGAAGCTTCGCGAGATTAATGACAAAATATTGATGAATATTCAACTTGTGACGCAGTTAGAACTTTGGTGAATCCATGCACTACAAATATACCGACGACCTATGAACTAATGGAATGTAGTTCACTTTCCTTCTTTTGTATATAAGCTCCATTTTATTGTAACATCTGTTTCTCCTGTCGGTGATGATGAGCAATTTTGCTTGAAACATGTTTGACCCTCAAAATGAATAGTTTTCATTCTAAAATTCAATTAGCCAATTTTCAGCATTAGGACTGACGTATCTGGGTAGGAATCTCTTTTGAAAACCGGAAATTCGACCTCAACAAAGCATTTGAACAATCAAAAGCAGTATCTCATAAAGTATATCATAAAATAAAATCACTATTTTCCTGTGGTGTTGTTGACTTTTCCAGATAGCCTCATCCCCTGAAATGTAGGCATTCATGTGTTCTCGAGCCTAATAATTAGAATTTTTTGTATTTGCTTGCATTTGTTGAGAGGACAAAACATTGTAAATATTCTCCATAGCAGCGGCTATTTTGTTAAAGATTTACGTCGTGGTGCCACACAAATCCTGTGTAAACATATGAACTAGTTACAATTTCTTCATGTAAAGAGTTCTTCGACCGTTGTGTGCAATAAGTGTCACAGGGTCCGCTGTTCTACACCTGTGGTCCGCCAACCAGGGCATAGAGGAAATTAAAGGACCCGAAATGCAGAGCTGTTTGATTTTCCTACTAACGAACCTAAGATGTGACTACTGGTATCGAGTTTTGTGTTTGACAATGTGTATTTTTCGCTCTCCCATTGTTTTATGATAGCTGTTAATTTGCGTGCTTTGATAGAAAATTTTGATTGCCTGTGGGATCGCTCGTCAGTCCACTTAAGGACTACCTAAATTTCTTTTATTATATAAACTTCTAAAATATTTGTATATATTTCGCAATGTTGCACTTTATTTGAAAACATTATTGTATGTTCATTCGTGTCCACTGCATCTGTATGCAGTTGACTACCTTGCATGGGAGATTCATCAATGTGTGAGGAAGGAAAAATGACTCCCAGTTATGGCTTGGAAATTTGATAAAAGAAAGCAACTAAAGGATGCACAAGCAGGAGCGCCCTTTGTGATCTTCGTGAGATATTGGTCGATTTAATTAATTAATTAATTAATTGATATTAGGAGATTTAGAGGCCTAGAGCTGAGTGCGTCAAGTTATAAAGCACAAATTATCATGAACATTAGCACGGAAGTATGAAGTGAAATACCCTATCCCCCGTCTCATCAGTGTAAGCACATCGGAAAATCTTCATTTGAACTTCATTGAATCTTCATTTCTTTATTTTGTCTTGGCTGGCCTACATGCATTTTGCTTTTTGAGTGTTGTTTAATTCTGCTTACTTAGACTTTTCCTATAGTTCCTCTGATCTTTACTATGAGACATGCCTTCATATATGCTTGAAAAGGTTTTGTAGATAAATTCTTAAGTTGAATACCGAATTTCATAGTCATCGAAATGTATCACTTCAATGCGAATTTCATTTTGAAAAATGCACGAACACCAGTACAATGATACAAATCTTTACATTTGAGTGTTTATTGTCTGTCATTACATCATTCTGACACATTCATGTCAAGGAAAAGCCAATGAAAAAATCATACATGAAACCCTGGATTGTAAGGGATTTCTGCAAGATTAATATCTCTTTAGAAATAGTATTTATGTTTTTTTACATTTCTTGAGATTCCCATGTGATAATGGCTTTTACTACGCCTAATACCACGCCCTTGACAAACATTCTTCTTTGTTTTCATTAAAAGAGAAAAGAAATCAGTCAATGCTAAAAGATAATAATCTTTTAGCTCCACAGTATTCGATCTCAAGAAACTTAATCGGGCAGGATTTTTTCGAAGTTTCAACCAATCAGAATACATCGTGAAACAGCGAAATCAGCGAATCGTAAACTTGAGTATTTCATAATGTCATATGCAACAAGGAAGAGCAGCATTGTATTAAACTACTTAGCTAATCGGTTTGCATAATCTTCTCCTTTCTTGCACGAACACGCCCCAACACCTCAATTTGCTGGCTACGATGCAAAATTGAGATGCTGGCTGAAATTCCCAGTAAATTCGAAGAATTGGCAACCAAGTGTGATTTTCCGTACATTCTGGTGGAAATAATTCAATTTCAGCTAAAATAACTGAATATTAGCTCTTACATAGATATTTTAGTTAAATGATAGTTTTTAGTTATTCATTTCCGTATAAGTTGGCACCGATATTCAGTTGGCTCAATACGAACTGACCCTGTCCTGATTGGTTTGAGCTAATGATGCATCATGTTCCCCACAGACGGAATAATCTCTTTAAAACTGAAATATCACAGACACTTATTACCAGCGTCCAGAATAGCAAAAATAGTCAAAATAATTAAAAATTTAAATATCTACATGTATATCTTTAAAAAATTCGAAATATTGAAAAACTCATCAAAATATTTCCAAATTACTGCTAAACCAGTTGGAGATGGGCTCTGTTGGCATCGACACAGCTATTCATTCCAGCTTTTTCAAGCTGCTGTCATCCGCTATCCTCATCAGCTCAAAAGGCAATGATTCTCAACCTTATCCATATCGGCGCGACATCTAGGGTTTATATATTTATCATAAAAATATTCCGTCAGATGTTTTGCTATCAAACTTAGAGAGCTAAGTAGTGATTCTTTCACTCCAAACACCGAAGCTTATCTGGGGCCAGTTAAACATAATCGATCGTCACAAAATATATTGGACACCCTCTAACAGGGCGTTCCCGTGTCTGCTTATGAATCATCTTTCTAGGACATTTGAAATCAGGGATGCGCAGTCCCATCGTTTTGATAGGACTAAATGATAGACTCCGACTCCGGGTGGCAATCTACATCACAGATCATTATAGGTATACCTGAGCCTCATTTTAGTGATCATTGCTGTATCAAATCAATCATTTTCTATGAAAGTTTGCCAAATTTTCACATCACTTGTTGATGTGTGCTTCACACAATTTTTCTCCAGTTTCTACCAGGCAGGAAAATCCCTCATCCTTCTCCAAAAAATATGAGAACACTTTCGATTTTAATATGCGCTTTAGAGGAACCATCACTCACGATTAACGTGAGGCTAAGAGGTAACGCTCTCAAACAAACTAGTATTTTACTTTTGTCTCTGATGTGATCTTTGGTGCGTATGTATGATCGAGGCTATGAAGGCTTGTCTTGTCTACTAAATCACCAAGTGAAAAGACAATCCTTTTTCACTATCACGGTTCATTCCCTCAACTACTACAGGCTTTGCATGCACTGCTGTCTAGAACAGTAGTAATTTCACATCAAGACAGTGACAGCTATGCACGAGGATAAATAGTTTGTTTGTATAATATTTCGGGTCTAGTTATAGGCCGGAGTCCTACCATTTGAAAGGACTCCGGGACTCCGACTACGCATCCCTGCTTGAAATAGTGTAACACCGAAAAACCAGTGAGTGCACGCATTATTGCATGTACGCTATCGTCTCCAATACACAAAGTGGAGATAGATAGCATTGATATGCAATTTGGCTTGCATATAGAATATGGCCTGTATCTTCATTACCTCACGTTGAGTCTGACGGCTCCGGGTGTGGTTAATATCTTAATGAGAACCCGCTTGTCCTATTGATTGACAATCTAGCTAACCGATGCTTTGAAATATGAAAAAATACTCTCTGACGATTTATTTTATATATTGACATTATAATTCACATCGAAAGGCCCGTCCCTCTTGGGGACCTATCCACAAAGTGATCTCTTTGAATATAAATCAAAAGCAATGTCTGAGACAAAGTAGTCTGAGAGGCATGCTTGTTATGTCTGGAATGATGTAAAAAGTAATATTGCGGACGATAAACAATCTCATGTTTCAATTATTTCCGGAAAACATGGAAACAAGCTGTCTGTTATTCTAATCGATTCATCTAAAGAAGAAAGATCCCTCAAACATTGTCTTGTAGAAAATTGAATTTCCGGAAGTGTGATGAGAACAATAATGGCAAGAATTGTGTTGGGGTGTCTTGGGCATGAGAAAATGAGGATGAGCCATAGCTGAGGGGGGTTAGTTCTCTCTGTCGCAATTCAGCTGTGATCCTCTTAAAATGAAGCATTCTTAGGCGGTTTCACGATGTTTAGCTGCCACAATGAAATGTCCATCAGAATGATGAACATCTTCTGCCTACTGCGTATCTGCACGTCTGCCGAGTTCTAGTGAGTTCCTCTTCTTGTCAGACAAGATCAAAGAGAAACGCATGTAAATCCAATGGGACGCAGATTGCAGTTTTTGGCTAAAATGAAATTTTCTATGTTTTCTGTGATTATACGAAAAGTACAAAGCCTAGAGTCATAATTTTTGGCATGGAATGTCTTCAGATCATTTTTTTTCATCTTCATGCACCCCTGTCTATAAAGCTAAACACATTTAGATATGGCGAGCCTCTTAATGTCAGCAAACACAAACATTTTGAGCAACCTTATCCACATTGAACCACATTCTCATATAAATTGCCGATCAGAAGCATGATAAAAGCACATGCACATCATAGGAAATGACCTGAAGACGTTCCATGCCAAAAATTATGACTCTGGGTTTACTACTTTTCGTCTAATCAGAGAAAACATACAAAATTTCATTTTAGCTAAAAACTGCAATCTGCGTCCCATTGGATGTGCATGTGTTTTTCTTTGATCCTGTCTGACAAGAAGAGGAACTCAATAGAACTCGACAGACTCACCGATTTGTAGTAGGCGTAGGATGTACATCATTCTGTGAAAGTCTCACTTTTGGCCTCGCTCCCTGCAGAAACTCGTTCTGGGTGCCGAACTATTTATCCCGCGTTGCTGCAGGGTTCCGTCTCCCTCTCGTTGTCTCCACTTCTGTCGGTTGTTGGCTTGGTTCGGAAGAAACCTGTCGCCTTCAGGTCCTGGTGAATGGCGTGGATGCATCTCTACTTCGGCCGGCCTCTTGGTCCTCTTCCAGGGACGTTGAGATCAAACGCGTTATTGGCTGTTGCTTCTTCGCTCCAGAGCGAGTTTCTGCAGGGAACGAGGCCGAAAGTGAGACTTTCACAGAATGATGTACACCTCATAGACTGGCAGCCAGCACGAGTTTCTGCAGGGAACGAGGCCGACAATGAGACTTTCACAGAATGATGCACACCCTATGCCTACCACGAATCCTCACGTCTGCCGAGTTCTAGTGAGTTCCTCTTCTTGTCAGACAGTATCAAAGAAAAACACATGCACATCCAATAGGACGCAGAGTGCAGTTTTGGCTAAAATGAAATTCTGTATTTTTCAACTGGAAAGTATTCAGTCTATAGTCACAATTTTTGGCATGGAATGTCTTCAGGTCATTTCCTATGATGCACGTGTACTATTATCATGCTTCTGATCGGCAATTTATATGAGAATGTGGTTCAATGTGGATAAGGTTGCTCAAAATGTTTGTGTTTGCCGACATTAAGAGGCTCGCCAAATTTGAATATGTTTAGCTTCATAGACAGAAGTGCATGAACATGAAAGGAAGTGACCTGAAGACATTCCATTTGAAAAATTATGACTCTGGGCTTAATACTTTTTCTTAATCAGAGAAAACATAGAAAATTTCATTTCAGCCAAAAACTGCAATCTGCGTCCCATTGGATTTACATGTGTTTCTCTTTGATCCTGTCTGAACTCACTAGAACTCAGCAGACGTGCAGATTCGTAGTAGACATAGGGTGTACATCATTCTGTGAAAGTCTCACTTTCGGCCTCGCTCCCTGCAGAAACTCGCTCTGGCTGGCGGACTACGTGGAGATGGCCACACCATCTCAGTCGGCTTTCTCGCATCTTCTCCGTTATCGGCGCTACGCCGCTACGTTTTGAGCATGTCTTCGTCACGGATGGGGTTGCGCTATGTGACACCAGCAATTCTGCGCAGCATCTTTGTCTCCTTGACGCCCAATTTCTGCTCCGATTGTTTCGTTGTGGTCGAACACTCGCAACTGTGGATGGAAATATGTCGCACAACTGTCCTGTAAATCTTGGACTTCAGATGGTCATTGATCTGGCGGTCACACAGGATGCCGGGGCAGCTACGGCACTTGTACCAAGCAGCACTGGCACGAGCGTTTACTTCATTCTTGACATTGCCATCGTCACTAATCATAGAGCCGAAATATTTGAACACGTTCACCTTCGCAAAGTTTTTCCGTCTACTTGGATAGTGGAGGTGTCGTCTTTATCGGAAGTAAACTCACACGTCAAATAAGAAACGACAAAAGGAAAAGAACAACTTATCAAAAGATGAAGAAAAAGTAATCCACTTTACCCGTACTATTTTGACTGTGAAGCAAAAAATGTTGAAGAAGTTTGAAAAGAACTATTGAACCTGTTTGAGCACTCCTTACGTCGCTAGGATTCTGAATATAGCGAACATGAACATTGTTGATGAAATGTGATAATGTAGCATTTTCAGTTAAAAGGGATTTTGTGATAACTTCATGACGTCACTAATTTTTTGTGGTTCACCGACTTTGATGACCAGTATATCAAAAGAAAGCTCAGAAAATGCTCGTTCTCCCCGCGCCTGATTGATTACCATACTCACATGTTTTGTTATTGAAAAATTACAATTTGTAAATTGAGTGATTTTAACACTTTGAGTACTGCTCAGCAAATATAATAATGCATGCAAGTCTATCATAGCTCATTTAAACGCTGAGAATACGAGTTCTCGAATGACGCATGGTACGTTGATGTGCGATAAGATTGGAGAATCGATTGAATTTCAGAGAAATTTAGGTGGTACGTTTTTTGTGATCAGCTCATTTGTGTCGTCTGTAGTTTTGCTTGCCTTGTTTGCTTATTCTCTGTCTCCTTCTCTCTCTCTTTCTGAGACTGTGAATATTGAAGCAAACTTTGATAAAATCACCTCTGTTTCTGAGTTATTTGAATCACTGACTTGATGTTTCGATTGCCCATCAAAATGCGATTAAAAGACATCATAATGATAATCGCCTATGATAACAACATTCTCCACAAATGCGTAGAAAAAACAACCCAAATACGTCAAAACTGAGAAGCAATAAATTCAGAGCATCCTATCATAAATGAGCTCAACCTCGCAGAGAATTTCTCAACCTTGGCTAATGTGAAAGACTGAACCACGCAAATTATATTTGTTTTGTGCTATGAAACGACTTTGAAAGATTTCAAATAGTAATCAAAACATGTACAGCTAACTACCAACACAAAATGTACATATTTTGGAAAATGCCCTGACCAGTCATTGCGTAGTAGTTGAGTCGGAAAAAGTCAGGTATACCTGAAGATGATTGCTGGATGGCGATCGAAAAATTTTGTACATAAGAAAAATAATAATTAAGAGCTTTAAAAACTGATTCTTTCCGACTCAACTATTACAAAATGTTGACTGTGGAGAGAGACATTTTCAACCCGATGGAATGGATCCAACCTTTGGACAAGTCGCACATGAATATGCATAATTTGAAAGCATTTGTGACCGGATGTTCCCCAGTTAGAGAACTTTTACTTAAATCATGCAGCTCACTGCCGTGGAATCCTCCCATACATTTAATAACATTTCAAAAATTAATGTTTATGTTGAAATGGAGATTGATATCAATTTCTCCTGAACATTATCGTTCTCTGCTGAACCATCGTTTTCTAGTAATCACATCATAATCGCCCTTTGCACCATGAACATCGAATAAACATGTAGGGGGAAATTCAAATGTAATGAAGTTGCAGTAATTAGTACTGATACTCTACCGTTCAGCCATATACTTGCATCTCATGCAGTGCCTCAAAGGCCAATTTTCCGATAACTGACATGTCTGTTGAGGTTAAGATCGTGGGTTGATCATGAAAGTGTATCCACGCATTTCCATCCATACATAAAGCGCGTGAATGCATGGAAGAACAATAATATGACATCGACCAATGACGGAGAAGCATTTTTATGAAGTCTTAATCCATTATAACACATTGAATATCTAAAGAGAACGACAACTATTAAGTCATTACAAGACACCAACACCCATGATTCCCCGACCGCACTCGCCCGACCTAGGAATCGAACCGCAGTCCGCGGTGGAGACGAGCTCGCACCTTCTTCGCTAGGCCATGCTGACGGTTCATAAGGAATGCGAGTGAAGGCAGAAGTCATCTCTAAGTGATATCGACAGCTTATTGTCCTATTATCATTGACAGAATACTACCGGCATTCATGTTGTAGCGAGACAGCATATCAGCATGTCATACACTGTGACTACGTCACACAGTAGATTGACAACACTCGCATTCCTTTTGAACCGTCAGCGTGGCCTCGTGAAGAAGGTGCGAGCTCGTCTCCACCGCGGAGTTCGGTTCGATTCTCAGGTCGGTCGATTGCGTTCAGGAATCAAGGGTGTTGGTGTCTTGTTTTGACTTCATAGTTGTCATTCTCTTTAGATATTTAATGCACTGCGACAGACCTTTGTTGTCACTTCAACACACAGATCGTTTTGTGTGACTACATGCTTTGTTAAGTTTGGCTGAATATCGTAACTTAAGAAATTAATTTTTTCGGTGGTTATATGGGAATTATCCTTTGAACATGCATCGATACTTTCACTGTTATGAACCTGTTTGCTTCATTAAATTCTCAATCCCAAGTTTTCCACTGACAAAAAATTGAATATCGCCGACCATGGTGACACAGCAAATTCAAGTTTCAGGGAATCCATGGATGAATTGAAATATTCCTCATCTTTATGAGATATATTAGCGATATTGTAAACATGATACAGATATATTTCAGAAAATAAGGGGGTAAAATGTATGCATGATCGTCAGATGGATCATTGCGCAAATCTGTATGGATTGCATCATGTATTATCATTTCATAGGGAATTAGATGTCTTCAGTCAAGAAAATATATTCGAAAGACGCTATGTCTATGCAATTTATCGTCATAACATGTCAAAAATGTTAATCTCTAATCAATCGAGGTCATTTTGTGAGATACGTCATTTTGTCTCCTGGACATCCGCTTTGTTGAGATACAGCTCCTTAGCTTGAAAGCTTCCTCATGATCCGGTCTTGATGGTCATAGACCTCTATTTCTCAAAATTGCAGCCTCGGTCATTGCAGCATCTTTAACTTCAATCATGAATAATTTTTTGAGAGCAGGCAAATTTCCTCAATCATGGAAGATCGCAAAAGTTATTCCTGTGCACAAAGGAGGTTCTTACAAGAACCCAGAGAACTTTCGTCCAATAAGCATTTTGCCAGCGATTTCAAAAATCCTCGAACGTCATGTGCATTGCCATCTGGTTGAGTTTTTGAACAGAAATGACCTTCTTTACGCCAAGCAATCAGGATTTCGAAAATTCCATTTATGTGAGACCACACTCATGTCTATTCACGACCATTGTATTCAAAATTTGCTGAATAAGGAAGTTGTTGGTACTGTCTATCTTGACTTCAGTAAAGCTTTTGAGTCAGTTTCTCACATTATCCTACTAAGAAAGTTACAGATGCATGGAATTCGAGATAACGAACTTTCTTTCCTTGAAAGCTATTTAAGGAACAGAAGCCAGATTGTCTATGTTGATAATATTTGCTCTAAAAGTTTGCCAATTATATCTGGAGTGCCTCAGGGGTCTGTCCTTGGACCGATTTTATTCATCATGTACCTGAATGACTTATGTATCAGTCTGGATAAATGTACAACTGAATGCTATGCTGACGACGTAACAATTCATGCATCATCGTGTGACCTTTACTCATTGTCATCGAAGTTAAATGATGATCTAAAATCTAAATGTTTCAAAATGGTCTTATCACAACAAAATGGCCATTAATTTGAGCAAATCAAAATCCATGCTTGTATCTACCAACCAAAAGCGATCTCATCTCGCTGACACTGATGATTTTGAATTGAAATTGAATGAGACAACTCTTATGAACACCAGCTGTCATCGCCTTTTAGGCGTTATCATTCAGCAAAACTTATCTTGGAGTGCCCATATCAGTAAAGTTTGTCAGAAAGTCAAATCAAAACTCTATATTTTGTTCAGATTGAAAGACTCTCCCATTTCATGCTCGCCGACAATTTTTCAACTCCTTCATCTTGCCTCATTTTGACTTCTGTCTATCGATTTGGGGCTGGTGTAATGCAACGCAAATGAATGACCTTGAAATTCTGCTTCGAAAGTCAATGCGATTGATTTTGAATGTCAAATGTTCTGCTGACATGTCATCCATTGATATGTTCAAAAAACTAAACTGGTTTTCTTTGAAGTATCGCCGCAAGCCAAAAGTTGTTCAAATGGTGTATAAATCACAACACAATATGACTCCATCGTATATTTCAGATATTGTCAAAGATTCCACAAGTAGATGTAAAAGGATTCATTGAGATCATTCACAGATCAAAAGATGCACGTTCCTTTTTCTCGTTGCAAATTTGGTGACAATTCCTTTCGTGTTACTGGCCCACGTTGTTTCAATGAATTGCCATTACCTATTCGTCTTCTACCGACCTATCGACAATTTACTTCAGCCTGTTACCAGTATTATCTGGATTGCTTCTGAAAGTGACATTTACTTTTCTTTCATTTTTGTATTTTTACCTTATCCCTCTTTGTCATGTTTGCTCGACCACAACGAAAAGAGGGTCAACCCTATTGTGTTTCGAGGATAAATAAAAAATATTATTATTATTGTTGTTATTACGCATGTTAGTTACGCAGGTAGGTGGAGGGCGGATTGCATTCTGCATCTGATACTGAGGCGATTCCAAAAGGTGCTACTTATTGCAAGTTTTCACAAGTAACTTGGCAATTGACGCACTTAAGGTGATTGATTTAAAGCAGCGGCTTCCTGGGTAATTCACACCGCGCAAAAAATCTCTACGAACTGGCCTTGTAGGCAGCTTTAGTTAGCTAAAGATTGGAATCAAAAGGTAATCCAAGTGTCCGTAGGGGGAATTGAATTTGCAATTCTCATCATGGCTTTTCAATTACTCTATAACAATGTTAGTGGCGTGCATTTGACAGAGTGGCTGATGATTTTACAGTACGGGCATTTTTATAGTGACGAATTTCAGTAATTTTTGCTCATACTAAAGCCATGCTAAGTCGTCACTAGTCTGCTTTATTATAATTCATCTTAGCGGAAGATTTCTACATTTTGCCGGACAATATTGCTCTTAGTTGCAATATTGTCCGGTAAATGCCATGCAATTCCTATGGAAGAAAAAATCCCAATATATGTCCGCTACCACAGATGTTTCAGCGATTCATTGATCACATTAAATTAAGCATTGCCGTTGTAGGCTATAATGTAATTGCTTAAACGAATCGCAAAGCAACTCCATGACCAAAGAATGAGATCATTTGTGTTTACACGCTTCCATTGGTCCGCCATTTGGATCCACTCATCGTCTATTGGTGTTGATGCAAAGCATGGATTCAATACATTCAAGTGCGCATATGAAACATTTATTTGGGCCATGTAATCATGTGACTTCACATGCAAAATTATAACAGGACAACTGTAATCAAAGATATAGGACATGCACGTACATGGCTACATAACCTATCTATGATATGTACATAGATGTGGAAAATAATGCGGCCGCCACACTACCCCGCCAGAACCGGAGTTCTTCATGAAAGGGAGCTTCCTTATCTTTCAGGAGGCAAGATGGGTCTGCCAAAACGAGAATTTTGTGGCATTCTTGGCGGTCTACCGCGCCTTGGTGCCTCACCAATAAAGCAATGCCAAGTCGTCACTAGTCTGCTATATTATGACTTGCGCCTACATAGCTGCATCGTCAATTCAACATAGCATAACAGGACAACTGTGACCAAAGATATAGGACATGCACATGCACGTAGCTACATAACCTATCTATGATATGCACATAGGCCCTAGATGATCTACGACACGACCAGCTGATATTTTAATACCTGTGTGGAACTTGGGTTGGCCAACTGCTGGCGATTTGACGGTTGTGCATCCGTAAAACATCACACTAATTGCTGATGCGAGCACAACTGAAGGATCGGTAGTAGCCTCAGCAGAAAAGAGGAAGCTTGACGAAAATAGGCCGAAATGTGAGAGCTTGGGCTGGACAGGAGTCCCCTTTGCTATTTCCGTCTTTGGTGAATAAGGGGAGGATGCCACCGAAACGGTCGACCGCATAGCAACTCGTTTAACGACGCAAACTGAAATTTATTTTGGTGAAGCCAAGTCCACCATATTGACTCGCCTCAGCATTGCGCTCATGAAAGCTAATGCGCGGGCATCAACTTGACGGTCGGCATTAGGCCAACAAGTTTCATAGGATTTCTTTTTCTTAGATTTGCTTCCCAGATATTTTCTGCATTTTGTAAATGACTTTTCAGCTTATGTACGTAGAGTGCGACACTATTAAAAGAAAATACGTGCTATCTATAGTTTACTGCGTCTCTGAAGATGATAATTTCCATTCTGCCATTATCTCTCCAAGACAAATTCGATGATGGCACAATAGTTGAACTCAAATTCCTGTTCCTTCATTACAACCAATAGTTTAGGAGAAGAGATCTATCAAGGGAAAATCAGAAGTTTAATGATCAGAAAATCTAAATTCAGAAATGTAAATCCGATTACGTTCATTAGGTTGAAAAGTTCATCACCTTTACTGATCTCAGCACCTCCTACATGTCTAGACTTCATTTGAACTTGAGAAGTGAAGACCATCTCACCAAAATTAGGATAATTTCATTAATGCGTGTTGAGAAGAATTTCGCCGATTCAGAGTGACTGACATTCATGGGTGCAGCGATAGTCTATGTTTATATTATTGTATTATCCATCAATCTATTTGATTCTTGTCGAAATCATTGATAATTTGGTTTACTTAATGGTTGCGCTCAATTGTCTAACATTTCCAATGTTATTTAACACCTAATTAATAGCCAATTAGAAATGAGAAGTCAGAAGTACAAGCATGTAAGACTCAACGAGGGCAGGGGTCAGTTTAAATTCTGTCAGTACGTTTGAAAGACTAGGGGCCTATATAGACTTAAAAATACCATATTTCAAAATATTTTAACATAAACTGATATCGGTTGTTTTCTTTTTCCATCATTAAAAATTGCTTGTTGTGTCGGCATTCACAAATCTTGTTTTGATATGCAAAATAAGGCACCAGAAATGTCGGTAATATGTTATAAGTAAGTTTACTAATGTTTTGTTATATTTGCGAAACCTTTTGGACACCTCATCAAAACTGACTCAGCTGCCTGCTCACCACTGCTGAGTTGAGAACTATCAGGCGTTCTTAAGGAATTGACCATTCAAAGTCGTGAGCCTGGATGTGCAAAACGGAGTAGGAGCAAGGCAATCAGTGCCTGTTATGGAACTCTATCAATGCCCTCATGGGACGCCGCCATTCCAACCTCAACATGGAGATTTCTGTGGAGCTTTTTCAAAGCATGTCATTGCGTTGTATATTAACGCATATTAACGACAGGAAAGCTAATTTCCCTCCTGATTTCAACTCCACTCCATCCCGGTTGTTCCTTCAGTGACTTTCAACGACTATCTGCTGTATGTCTGACGTTATTCCTGCCATCTACAACCTCTCCAACAAGCACAACTCACGTTACTGTCTCCGTCTAACCTCCTTAAACTGAATGTTGACATCCTAGCAACCCTCATCACTCACCATTCCAAAATGTCCCTGTCCTCTTGTGCCACGAAGGAAGCAGTGTCATCCTATCGTCCCGTCCCTGTGCTCTGCAATCCTTCTAAGTTTTGGAGCGCCTTTTCGCATGCAAGTGACTTCATCATCTCAATCATTATGATCTTCTCCGTCATTCTCAGTCTGCTTATTGTCTCACTCATTCCACCGACATTTCCCTGCTGAGGGCTTCGTTCGACATCTGCGCACCTATTGACAAAGGTGACCCATCAATCTTTGCCCTGGATATATCCTCTGAGCACCACGAAGCTCTTATTCAGCGTTGAAGCCAACTGATCTTCAGGCCTAAGTGGATCGGTTATGTCCTGGTTTACCTCGCTTTCATATGAGGTACGCGTTCATACTTTCTGCGTGTCCTCTACTTCAAATTCACACCTTCGCCTTTTGGTGTTCCTCACGGCTCGGTAGTGGCCCCTGTCTGACTTTCTCGGAATGATAGAGTTTCACGTTCTTTCATACCACCTGTTTGCAAACGACACACATGTTTGCGGCTCACGTCATCCTTTCCTATAGCACGCACTTACAACCAAGATGGCCGACTGTCTCTCTGCCATCAATGACTGGTAAACGAGAAGCCACCTCTTACTGAACACACGCAATGTGAAGATAAAGTGGTCCTCCTACAAAATACACCGCCACCTTGATCCACTATCTTCCTTTGTAATCGGGCAGCATGATGCCATTACTCCGCCTTGCAAAATCCTCAACCTCGTTGTTTTCATCTCTATGTCTAGTAAGGCCCCCGGACTTCGTCCAGGATTTATATGCATAAGTATGTTAAATTAAGACAGTGCTAGTTACATTGTTGCATACCAAGTTTACCAACTCATTCGCCTACACTGATTGGCTGTCTTACCATTTAGATCGCGTTCTCATTGGCTGTTGCTGAATCCGTCATGAAACATTAGAATCAATGAGATGCATGTCTGGCGAGCCAATTTTTTTAAAGCAAATGAGGAGTTCATTTGTAAATTTAATGTAGTTACTTGTGTAATTAATATTTTTTCGGTAAAAATTTACACAAAAGTCTACTTTTCTCTGTAATTATGATACTTGGGGAAATGAGACCGGGCAGTTTTAACTACAAATTTTTTGTTCTATTAAATGGTAGTATCATATTGGCGTAAAGTTTCATGGTTTAGGAGGAGTTTGTCGGCGTTTTGCATTTTATTATGTTAAATTAAGACAGTGCTAGTTACATTGTTGCATACCTCATGTCACTCTATGCAGCCTCACATCCTGCTTTGGTGCCCTTCGCCAACTTCTCTCCATCTGGCGTTTCCTTCACGAGTCCACTCTTCGAGCTTTCCTCATCCATTCCCGCCTTGACTAATCCTCCAGCCTCCTCTACAGTCTACTTGGCTCCCTGACTAAGTGAAAAATTGTTAAACGATGCTGGCACCAGATATAGATTGGTTGCACCAGCCGAATTCGGTGGTATTTGACCTTGATAGCTGATGCGATAATTTTGTCGCGTCATATGAACAATCCTCAATCTCCCTTGTATTTTCGGATAATGTGTATCCATACCCTTCTAAACGTTCAACGTCTTGTATCTCAGTTTACTGTACACTAGATTTTGGTTGGGCTACGTTTTTTGAGTTTTTCCAACTCCTTCCCAAAAGTCGTTTGATTACGTCATCCAGAACGTCATGCAAGTTATGATCCGCCATGAGGAGTGCTACTTTCAAATTCTGAATTTTGCTGCCTTTTGCAAAACAAAATATAATCAATGATTTACAAGCAAAATCATGATCATGTGTTGTACCATAGACATCGAATACAATCGTGATCTTCTGAGTGTTATCTAAACACTACACGTACTTACTTTTATGCAACAATGGTACATTGTCGTAGTTGAGCAAACGGCGAGAGAGGCAAGCCATTTCTCAAAGGTTCCAAGGTAGAACAAAGTATCCGTACTCTCTCGATAAAAGTTTATTGGTCGACCAAAATGAGTTGCAAGCAAAAACAGACAGGGCCTTTGACGACCAGCGCCTTCTATCGGTCGTGAATTAGACTAATGTCTTTTCCTACTCAAATCGGCTTTCATCATTATTCATATCTCATTCAAGGGCATTTATTCATTTTAATCACTGACTAGAATCACTTGAATAGTCTTTACCACTTAAGTTGTTCTCCATGTACAATCAGCAGTAATGTTTGTACTCAAGCAAGACTTCTCAGTATATAACCTTTTTCTAATTATAATCTAGAAACAAAAAGGTCGTTTGTAACCAGGATTAGCTAAAATTTGCGATTTATAGCTTCATGGTACTATTGATAGTGTGAAGACACATAGGAGCCATTCACATCAAATATATCATATTGTATGATAAGTTGACATCACATGAATTCAATGTGATGTCATAATCTTGTTGTTTTAAGCATATTTTAAGCTTAATTAAATAAAAAAAAAATTACAGTAGAATTGGTGATCACGTTTTAAACCTATTTTACATTGGGTGATCCTGGAGGTCCTCGACATGTTCTGATATTACTCCAAACCAAAACTGCAATGCCATGAGTAAATAGATTGCCCTTTAAAAAACACTTTTCAATATTGAGAAATTTTGTCAATTATTCTTGCAAATTTAAGTCAATTCAAATGCTTAATTGCAAACACACAGGCGTGTAGTAGTTATATTATATATAATTGCAATGTATGTCCCAAAGTTTTGAATACTTTAGCGAAATTGCATGCGGAGATTCACCTTTATTCTTCTACCCTTTCTATGATGGACTGTGTATAATTGTCATCATTTTCGTGCATAATATATGTCATCAAACATCATCTTTGTGGCATTTTTATCTATAAATCATTTTCACAATCGGACTTAATTTGAGGTTGCTTGTGCAATCACAGAGATTGAATAATGGACCATTTTTGTAATCCTTTTTCGTTTCAGTTTGATAAGTAGCAATTAAGCAGCCATAAATGAGCTAATTATGATTTGGCCACAGACTAACTCAATAAATCCGCTTTTTAGCATCTGCGGGCGTAATGTGTCACATGTTAATCTTTTGCAATCTGTCAATTTGGAGGCAAAATTGTTATAAAAATATCTTTTAAATCGCTATTATAGGTCACTGGGCCTTCCCATCTGGAAAACGTGGCCATTCTTACGTCATGTTCACATTCAAGAGAAATTTTCACATTTATATTCAACAGTAATATGAATGAGAAAAATAGCAACGGCTTCAAGTTTCCTAAGACATACAAATGGCTAGGAAAGTCGCCAACATTTTTTACAAGCTTATTTGATGACATACGTGTGTGCGATGTATTTTGGTATGTTGAATGATGACGACTCAGTTTTATGTACAGCAATATTGTTTTTGCATACAAAAAAGTCTCGTTGAACGTTATCATGCAAAGTTTATTCTTTCATTTTTCAGCTTCGAAAGAAGCGAACAAATAGTTCATGCCCTTGATCGCCTACTAGTTGGTCAAATGCAACGAGTTTTGGGTAAATTTTCAACTATACGATGAAATCAAAAGTTACAAAAGCAAAATACAGCGAATCAGCCTTTCGGTATGGATAGGTTAACGGGCGAGCTCATATTGAACTCTATTATATGCAAAACATTATTTATTTATTACAAATCTAATGTTTTATGTGTAAAGAAAGACACGTGTTTAATCTGCTGTTGTCAGGCTGCTGTTACAGGGTGGTGTTGTATCATATTTGTGAAATTTGTTCATTTAAGAATAGAATAGAACAGAGCAGATTTTCCAACTTGTACATGAAGACATCTGTCACTGATGAAAAAGTGAAGCATACATCCACTTTTATACAATACTCTTTCTGCGATAACAAGAGGAAGACATCTTGATTATTCTGAATTCAGATGTAATTACGAAATAAGAATGAATCATTTGCAGTAGTTTGATTGACATTCTCACTGCAGTATTGTGGGAGAAACATTTTCGAATTCCTTTGTTATTTCAAATACTGATAATTTCATTTAATGTAGTGAGACGTCTACATTTCTTCTGCATAATTCTCTCAACATTTACTTGGTAATAAATGTGATGATAAAAGATGAGAATTTTTCACCATATGTTGTGTGAACACAGAATGCTATCATCAACTGTCTGTGCGCACCTTCGAAGAAGGTCTTCTTCTCGCAAAATAACATGTTCTGAGAAGAGGAATTTCAGGAGAAATATTTTGAATGGTGCAATGTATGTCATCTGCAAATTCTTCAAAACCTCATCGGAATTGTATGCTGAGTAAATATTTCCTTTATTCTTCCATCTTTTCTATTCCTTTCTATTGACTTTGTAGAATTGTCATCATTTAGTGCATTAGACATCATTTTGATAACATCACTTACTGACGCTTGCTAGTGCAGTCTCTGAGATTGAATAATGGACCAATTTATAATCCTCTTTCGTTTCACTTTGATAAATAACAATACGGTCTTGCAAAAGTTCCCGCACACCTTGAGAAAATCACAGCTAGCGGACGCTCTACTAGACTGCGTATGAAGTTCGGGTTCACTGTCGGTTAAACTTCATAGAAAGACGAATATGACAATTATTAAATTATTTATGAGTCATACGATGCCTCATTGAGAACAGTTTGAAAAAAGGCAGAACCAATTTCAGTAGCGATTGAAGTCAATGATATCTATCGATCGATGTCTTTGACATCGCATTACCATGAAATCTTTCTAATGGAATGCATAACGACATTATGGAGATTCAGTAATGGAGATATCGATTACCATGATTTCAAATTTTTACGTGAAATGACGATATCAATTATTCTTTTTCATTAGATATTGTCTATTTTTTGCATTCAATTAAAAAATGAGTCGCGTGTCTGAATCAGTGCGTTGGAGAATCATCACTCTAAAAGGAGACTCAGAGTGGTCGCATGGGGCAATTGCATCTCATTTTGTAATTGCAAGATCTACTGTCCGAGAGCAGGTGAAGCGCTATGCTGACACTGTTAGCGTTGAAGACAGGTTGAGATCAGGACGACCCCTCACAATGGATTCTGACGATACAGATCGTGTCATAGCGACTGTTGAAAGCAATCCATTCGCCACCTTGCCCAAACTTCAAAAAGAACTCCACAGTAATCTTGTGACAGTCTGACAGTCAACGATTTGTGGTCGCCTCCGTGCTCGTGAACTCAACAGCTATCGTCCACTTAAGTTTCCGCTGCTGACCGAAAGGCACAAAGTCGACCGACAAGAGTGGACTCGGCAGCATCTTCCATGGTCTGTGGATCAATGGCGGCAGGTTGTTTTTAGTGATGAGTGTCGTTTTTGCTTACATTGGTCTGATGGGAGACTTCGGGTACGGAGGCTTCGAGGAACGAGACTGACTAATCAGGCTGCAGTATAATGGTGTGACAGAGCATGGGGAGGTGGAGGTTGCATGTGGTGTGGGCCACAATCAGCTGGAGACAAATCTGCCATCGTGCTCATAGACGATACTTTAAAAAGCCAGAAATTTCGTGATGAAACTTTGGAGCCAGTCGCAATTCCTTTTGACTTGGAAAGTATTGGCCCTGCCTTCATCTTCCAAGACGACAATACCACACCACACCGCAATGTACTTGTCAATGCTTTTCATGAAGGGCGGACAGATTACACCCACATGGAGTGGCCAAGCAAAAGTCCGGACATCAATCCTATTGAGCAGTTGTGGGATCAACTTGGAAGAGCCATTTCCAGGCGATCTATCCGAAATATAAAAGACTTGTCGCCAGCAGTGATGGAGGAATGGTCTGCAATATCACAAATGCGTGAATGGGTGTAAGAAGACCCATTCGATCGATGCGGTTACGCTGTGAGCAAGTGATTGCTGCTTCCGGAGGAGCAACTCGATATTCACCTTTTCCTTTTCTTTCATACCAGTTTTCTATATTTTGCATTTTCTAATTATGTCAAGTGCTTTCTGATGCCAAATTTGCTTTTACATTACAATGAATGTCATCAGTGTCGTGTGATAAGAATATTAAGCAAATCCGATCGTCATAGACATCATGGTCAACCTTACATAGCCATCTGTATTCCCACAGCGCATAGCAATGATACATGCATAGAAATTAACAATGCCATAGAAAATCATAGTGTATTATTATCTACTTCTGTGGATGCATGATTTTTGAACTGTGCGGGAACTTTTGCAAGACCGCATATTCATGAATTCACATCATAGCATTCTATCAAGGTTGACGGGCATAATTTACGCCCCCAATTTCATGAGGATATACTACCTTTCAAATGACAGCCTAAATTTTAGCTAATGCAGTGTTACTGAACCTAAAATCTATGACATCAAAAGTCCAAGATTTTGATCTGCAAAAGACTCAAATCTATGATCATTTTCTACATAGCCCATGTAGCTCAGAACATTAAAGAATGTAGAACTTGAGATATCCAAGATTCCAATTTGTGAAACATTTTCTGCATAGCCTATGCAGCTAAGAACATTACAAGGATATAGAGCTTGAGATTTCTACGAGTCCAGATTGTGGACCCCAGGAATCACCTAAATGTCATTTTCACTGGAAATGTGAAGATGGACGGTGAAGTGCTCCTACCTCAATGGTATTACATAGCAAACCTTAATTATGCAATTAAGAAAGGTTTCATCTTCAACGGGGTGAACATTGATAACATGAGATGCGCCGATGACACTGTACTCATCGCCTGCAAGAGAAGCTACAGAACATGATGAAGAAGACGGTTGAGGAAAGTGAAATGGAAGGGCTCAACATCAACAGAAGAAAATCGTTCGGTATGGTTTTCTCCAAGAAGCCTGTCACGCCGCCCTGCAACATCAAAGTAAAGGCAGATTTCGGCCAAATCCAGTATTTGGGCAGCATGGTAACATCGACAGGAAAGTGTGACATAGACATCCGCAAGCGAAGACGTCTTACAACAGCAAGATGAAAAGCGTTCTGACCTCTCGCTCTATCAGCTCGATCGCCAGATCTCTGTAAACATACAAGAATCTCGTATCAGATGTTAGTTTCAAATTGTATGCAATTTTCGTATCCAGCGATTTACAGTGATAGGCTTGTCAGCCGATATTTCACCTGTCATTTTTCTATGAAAGTCGTTTACATATCTTCAATTCTAAATTCAAATCAATAGAGGTGCCTTGTCAGAGTTTGACGTCGGCGACAATCAAATGTTCTTGTCTCTTCACACACTTCCGGATGATGTGGAGCGCCGAAGATAGGTCATACGCTGTCGACCACGAGCTCTTCGCCCCTCCACCTTCCCGGTGAGCATCAGATGTTCCAGTTGCTTCTTATGGAGCACGTGGCCGAGAAATCGAACCTGCCTAGTGCCGGTGGTCCGCATCAATTGTCTTGTTGTTCCAGCTCGCTGCAGCAGTGTCGTTCCGCACCTTCTTCGTCCAGGGTATGCGCATCATTCTTCTCAGGAACCGCATTTCCGTCGCCTACAGGCGATCCTGCAATCGTTTGACTGATGGTCCAGCACTCACAGCCATATAGGAGAACCAACCACACGTAGCACTTCAAGAGCCGAAGTCTTGTTGCAATGCTGATCGAGCGAGAGGTCAGAACGCTTTTCATCTTGCTGTTGTAAGACGTCTTCGCTTGCGGATGTCTATGTCACACTTTCCTGTCGATGTTACCATGCTGCCCAAATACTGGAATTGGCCTAAATCTGCCTTTACTTTGATACTTGATGGCTTTACTTTTGATGGCTATTGACAAATGAATCTGCTTCTCTTTTTCATGTTATCCATAGGTAGCCTTGCATGAGAATGACCGGGGACAAATGGATCTCTTTTCAATTGAAGTAAAGAACAAAGAACCATAGAAAGCAGCTATTTATGGGAGAGTTTGGCTGCATGCCTCATATTCATGCAAGGCTGTCGATGTCATGACGCTGAGGCTCTGACGTCAAGTTACCATAGAATTCTATCCTTCATGAATTAGCTCGTTCAATGGAAATACATGGATATAGATCCATGATGGGTGCATTCTTCCAATTTCAGACCTCACTTGATACTTCTGTTTACTCAGTCTCACGCTTACAGTGATGTTGTTTGTATTCTGTATTCCAAGAATCAGATTCACATTTACTGGTATATCACAGGCTATGAAGTTGCTAGCAGTGGAGCAAACCGTTGCGCTTATTTCTGAGGATAGTGATGACGATATTTTACCGACTATCGCAATATTGCCGAATGATGAGAGAGGAGACGTTGAATCTGAAACAGAAGATATTTGTGAAGAAGTTCTCCAACCAACCAGTGAGACAGAAAATGCGACAGGAATATTTGAAGCAATCCAAGCCAGTGAAGATGATGAACTAGTAATACCTCCCCGTGCAAAGCGTCAGCGAATTTGGAAAAAATCAGATCATTCTAGTGACTTTCCTGATATTGATGCTGCAGATCCTTTGGATATACTGTACTTTACGCTCACAATGCAGCTTTATCGCCTTTGGCATTGTTTAGGCTTTATGCTGATGACAATTTTGTATTTCATTTGGTCAACGAAACTAATAGATACGCTCATGAAGTCAAAAATGACATAAGCTTCTCGACAACAAATCTCGAAATGGAACAGTTTCTGGGCATTTTATTGTATTCTGGATATGTCAGACTTCCTCAAGAGAGAGACTATTGGATTACGTCGGAAGACTTTTCATTACCATTCGTCGCTTCATCTATGGTGCGTATAATTTCAGCTGTTGAAAAAGTACCTCCACTTATCAGAAAACAATGATCTCGGCCCTTCCAAATGCGCGAAAGTTGTGCCCATCTATGATCTGATGAACAAAAATCTCCAACAATTTGGTGTGTTTTCACAAAATTTATCCATTGACGAGTCAATGGTGCCCTACTACGGACATCACTCTACCAAACAATTCATACGAGGTAAGCCTATTCGCTTCGGTTATAAGCTCTGGGCGCTCTGTTCCTCTGACGGCTATCCGTACCACTTGGAAATATACACAGGGAAAAGTGAAGAGAGGGTTGCACCGTTGGGTGAAAGTGTTGTTAGTAAGTAAGTAAGTAAGTAAGTAAGCGTTTTATTTCAAGTTGAATGAAAATCAAGACAGTCATATACACAAATCATATACACATTACATAGTCATATCACAAATTTTCACATACACAAGTAAAGAAGACCGAAAAATAAATGCATACAAACTGAGGTCATTTTACATCTACATATCATTTAAAATATCGTTAAAGTGTACACACAGTTGCTGAAGTAAAAATGGGAAAAAGATCTGGCATATTTTTCAGTACGGATACATGGGAAAACGAATCTGTTTTGAAATTGGCTAATCTTGTAGAAAATCCCAATGAGAAGGAGCTATACTTTGATAGTTTTTTTACCTCCTATTCTACTCTAGATCGTTTGGCGGAACTTGGAATCCGAGCCACTGGAACGATCAGATCAAACAGGACCAATAAATGCCCACTGTCGAAGGAGGCACTAAGTGAAAAGGAGAGAGGATCGTATGATTATTCGTCGGATGGGAAAATAATGGTGTGCTCTTGGCAAGACAGTGTAACGGTTATGCTTGCCACAAACTTTGATACCGTCTTTCCAATTCGGCATTGTCAGAAGTACTCTTTCAAAGAAAGAATACGAATAGCAGTCACGCAGCCAGAACTCGCTGACTCATATAATAAGAAAATGGGAGGCGTCGATGTCTTCGACAAACTTTTGGGATCATACCGCCCGACTATCAGAGGCAAAAACGGTGGTACAACCTTTTTATAAATTCCATCAATACTTTATGCGTGGCAAGCTGGAAAATGTACAATTATCTTCACCCTGACAGTCCAATTGCCCACATTGAGTTCGTAAGACAAGTCACTGTTTCTCTACTGAAAAGCCAAAAGGTTCCTCGAAACAGATTGGGTGGACCAACGGCACGTGTGGTCACTGAAGTCCAAAAAGACCAAACCGGGCATTTTGTAGTTTCTGCGTCCCAGGGACGATGCGAATTTTTCAAATCAAACACAAGAAAGATGTGTGGGAAGTGTCGGAAAAGACTACACATAAATTGCTTTCTCACTTATCACACACAAGTATCTTGGGTTTTATCCCAACGTTCCTAAATGGGAACATGGGTAGAAACTTACACGTAATTTTGTAATTCCATGATAAATGATGGAATTTTTATGATGAAGTGGTGATGTAAGGTCTATTGGTCTTTCGCAGGATGATGTTTAGCTTGAATAGATGGAATTTGGCACATGACTGAGTTTTCAAAAAAATTGCTTATATTCGTGGAAAAAATTGTAAAACATAAATTCAATGTTAAACGTGACGGAAGTGAATTATTACACGAATTCACTGAAAATAAAAATGATTCATCTATGACGATAATTTCGTCAAGGAATCCTAATTAAAAAATTAGATATAACATAACATGAGCTCCTTAAATGCATGTTCCCAAATGGGAACGTTGGGATGATAATGGTTAACCGGCCATAAATTATCAAATTATCATTTGGCCACAGATGAACTCGATAAATCATCTTTCATTGCAGTTTCGTTCTTAGTGTCACGCATGTTAATCTTTTGCAATCTGTTAATTTGCAGATAAATTGTCATGAAACAATCTTTGCTGCCATTGCATGTCCATCAATGCATCGACAAGAAGATACTCTTTCTGTCACCAGTTTGATTGAGTAGAGACGTGAACATTTATACTTTTCCGACTCCCTGCTGACTTGCTCCTTGTGGTGTGTAAGATGATAGTAGAAACATCATTCAAGTTGCGAACAGCACGAGGCTAATACAAAATGCCACAGTTTGCTCAAACGATGGGTTTCAAGGAGCAAACAGTAATACCTAATTCCTCACCTTGGCCTATTAGGTTGATCTTAATATAGTATTTTTCCTATAGTAGTATTTGTTCAATGTAGCATAAGATAGTATTTTATGATAGCATTAAAAGTAAAAACCTGCAGCATGCATTGATAGAAAGGAGTCACATTTGCGATGCGATTTTTTAATTGCTTGTGACTCTAATGTATTCTGCATGCCTGATAAGTACATCTGTATGGCGTGCTGCTGGACAATGCAAGATTGTGGCCGGTCAGGTGGTCGACCAGCCGGTCAGAAGACCGGTCAGCGAAGACAGAGATTCACCGGTCAGCGACGGCAGAAATCTCAACCGTCCGGTCGAGACAGTTGATCACCGGTCGGGTCAAGGTCGCCGAATCCGGACCAGTTCCAACTCTGATTTGTAATCGCAGCATTCTAACATGTGCTGCGTTTCTCAAAATGGCTTTCATCGCGCCTTACATATAAGGTAGTAGGCTTTTGGTTGTGTAGGCGAAACAACGGTAAGATTACATCAAATTACGATGTAATTCTTTCTGTTATAAGCTATTAAAATACTACTGGTCGAAATCTTGGTTAATAGCTCCATATTTTTGACACAGCAAAACGTCTCGGTTTTCTCGAAAGACCAATATGACAGTTATTGTGTTTTGCATTCAAGCTCTTCATGCACTTGTTTATCTTTTACCCGGCCGAATGGCATAGGTTAACCGGAATGGGGCTTGTCATGAGCAATAATTGTTCAATCTGAATCTAGAGCAGCTCTTGATAAACAGCTTTCTACTTAATCGGTCACAGGTCTACAGCTTTTTGACAATAATCTCTGAACTTTTCATCGGATTTAGATCAATTTGTAATTTTTTTAGCTGTGTAGTCTGCTCCTAATGTTCTTTGTTGAAGAACTCGACTTCAGAACACCGCTGTTGAAAATGTGCAGCTCGCATGTAGCGGAAATGACTGAGACAGCACATCGTACCAAGCCTGTGCCGCTTTGATCACGCACGGGTAAGCCATTGGGCAGCGCGCTGTAGTCGGTACATGAGGCAGTTGATGCTCATCGTTCGGCAACTGTATCCGTGAATGTATTGCGATCCAGTTAAGAGATTGCTGTTTCCTTTTTTCCTTCATCGTCGTGAAATCAAATCCGTTTCACATGTAGATAGCTTGTCTTTTAGCTAGAAAGTACTTGACTTCAATATCATGGCGTGCACATGCGTTGTCATTACATCAATGGCGCACCGCTGTCAGACCGACATGGTTAGATAACTTGTCAGTCGACTTTGCAGTCGGCATCATTTCTCTTTGAATATAAAGGCATTTTGGCGGATTGCCTTTAAAGCCTTAGCGCAAGGGAAATGAGAGGTAAAAGAAAGTTCTCCATCCATTCAACCAGTCGCCACTCTGCAAAACGTGAAGTCTTTTACAATGTGTAGAGATGCGATTTTTAGTTCTCATATCTAAATGCACTTCATTCCACCAAACATCTTAGCAGTCAGGCAACGTTCTCTGGAGGCATCCATTGACGAATTAATTGATTCTATGCTGTCACGAAATATAGACATTGCTCGTGAAGATATCGAAGATAGAATTGAGATATAGAATAAATGGATTGATTTTATCACCAAACACTGAAACTTCCTCCGCGATCAGTAGGAAGTACGTGTTCATGTGATAAGACACGTGATAATGAATTGATATTAAAATGCTATTTGACTTTCAGTGCAAACTCGAAGCTTTCGATCGTAGAAGTCTAAAATGCAAACTAAAATTTGTAGGGATAATCGAAGGAGGAATGTAGACATTTCGCCAATGAAGATTAGAGGAAGTTTTTCAAATTTAGTACACAATTCTCACTCAGATCTTCCAGTATAATCAAAATATCGTTTATTTATTACTACAAGCATTTCAAGGAGGTAAGTTGGAATGAGTTTAAATTCCCAGAAATTCTGCTGTAGGAAACAAAAGTTGAAAATCATTGATATTTTCCAAATTTGCCTGTTGGTGCATTCCGACTAAAATGATGTTTTGAAAGCATTTATATGCCAATTTTGGCCAATGAGTCATTGCATCGGACTTTCGTGGTAGCGTTATATATTTGTGGATTCAGTATGACACACATCATTCTATTATCTCCCATAGTTCCATCGTCATTTTGACATATTTTGTCTAAGAAAGTTGAAACACGATTCAAAGCATGCGAGACTCGTGCAGACAATTTACTAAATGATGCATGAGTATTGTCCATGATCTTTCATTTGATTGCATAATACCTGACAACTCGATAGGTGATCATCGTGATACAAAAATTTGAGGCTAAAAAACTACTCACAAACTACTCAAAAATCTTCGTAAATCAACCACCACTGCAGTTCAGCAGCAATGAACACTGAAGGAGGATTCAAGTCCTTTCATGGTGGTCTCTACAACATCAGTAGATTCATCACTTAGTTGCAGATCATTAGTGACGATGTTTGGATTCGCAAGACCTGGAT
>CAJQUW010013380.1:0-12768 GCA_907163375.1 Prostheceraeus crozeri | reverse complement strand
AGTAGTAAGCAAAACTCCACTTATGGACCGCGCAAGATGGCGGCCATCGCTGCGTCCCCCCCCCTCTGGCACGGCAGAGTGTCGTGGTCGGCCGCCGTGGTGCTTCGTGTCTGAGTCCCCCCCCCTCTGGAACGACAGAGGTTGTGGTCTGTCGTGGTGTGCCGGCCGGGTGGGTCCACGTTCACAACATGTTCGCTGACGTCCCCCCCCCTCTGCAACGACAGAGTGTGAGACTCGGGTGAGTTGGAGACCCCCCTCGTCTGCCACCTGTTCCCACCTTGCCACATTTTCCCCCCACCTCTGTCTGTCCCCCGATCACCTTCCCGGCCCCCCCCCCTTGTCTCCCCGACCCCCCCCCCGTGTTCTTTTTCTTGCCCCGTTACGACGTGCTTCCCCTCGGTCCCTTCGCCCAGGTGCCGATTCGCAACCATCTGCGTTCCGTGCTTGGCTCACGTGCCCACGTCGCTTTCTTCCGCCCATGTCTCGTTCTCCATATGAATGCGCCTTCTCCCCCCCGCCCGCCGCCGGCCGCACCCACTTCCTGCCGACGCCGACCATCGCCCGGGCGGCGTATGTGCCTGTTTTCAGGGGCAGCCAGTTTGTTTTGCTGGGCCTCGGCGTCCGATGTTGTGTGGCCCGCTGCTACCTCCCTCGCCTATCACGAGACGCCGTGGCCCCTGGCGGCGCGTCGTTGTCCCTTCTGTCGGGCGCGGTGCGGCTTTCTCCGTCGTCGTTCCCGCTTCCCGTCTTACTCCCTCCCTGGCCCTCTGTCTGCTCCCGCTTGGTGGGCCCGGCCGCCTGTATCGTCCCACGACCCGTCCCAGTGTTCTCAGTCCCGGCTCCCTTGAGCATCTGCCCTGCGCCCCCGCGCTGTCGGGCTCCCGCTGCTCTTCTGACTCGACCGCCGTCCTAAGAGCCTTGCCGTGTGCCCTTCAGCGGGTTCCCCCCCTTCGCCTCCCTCTAGCCAGTTCCCGCTGTCGCGTTTCCTTGCCTGGCCGATGTGTCGTCACCGCTCTCCCGGCGCTCGGGGCTCCCATGCGTGTCTTGGTGGGGCTCTGACCTGCTGTGTTTTCCGCTTCTACTCTCGTCCAGTCTCACCCCTTTAGACTTTGTGTTGGGCGCCTGTCCTATTGTTCTCTGGGTCGGCTCTCCATTTCGCGATTGCCCTCAGGCCTTCCCGGCCCTCCCTTGTGTTGCTAGGCTTCCAAGCTCCGGGGACCGTCCCGTGACCTTCCGTTCTCCTTGCCCTTTCCCCTCCCCCCTTCTCCCGTTGGGGGCCCTAGTCGTCTCCTCTCCCTTTCTGTGACCCTTCTCTCCTTTCCCTGTTAGCCCCTCCCGTCGAGCCCTCCTCCATTTTGCCCGTGTCTCCCAGTTTTTCCCTGTCCTGCCAAGGTGGTTGTTGTCTCCTCTTGTCCTTTTTCGTTTTATACTCCCCTCGCCCTCTACGTGGGCTCTCGCTCCCTTCGCCCTAACGTTTTCGTTCTCGCCTTCCCCTCCGGCCCTATGTCTTTCCCCCCTCTCTTTGTCTTGTCCTACGTCGTTGTTGCCTTCCTTGTCCACCCTGGTAGGCCCGATACTGCCTCCCGTACCTGATCTGCGGCGCTACTCGCCCCTTTACCCCCGACCCCCTCCCCGCCGCTGCCCGACCGATTCTCCCGTGCTCCCTGAGCCCCGCTTCTTTCCCCGACTTTTCTCTTCCCCCACGTTCTAGGTCCCCTGCCCCTGTATCCCTTCGCCTTCTTTCTCCGGTGCCCGACCTGCCCCCCCTGCTCTTCCATGCTGCTCTCCTCCCCGGTGTCCGGCTACTCCTGGCGCTCTTAGTCCGGCTTTCAGCCCCCCATCGTCCGTTTTCTTTGCCCTATCCTCCCCCCCGAGTCCTGCCTCCCACTTTTCGTCTGATGTCTTACTCCCGCGCCCATTTCCCCCCCCCGCCCCGGCCCCGTCCTTTCTCTTCCTCCTCCGATTCGCTCTTCTGTTTCCTACATTTCTTGTTTTGCCGCCGGTCGCCCCCCTCTGCGTCAATCGACCGCTGTTGACGGGGTGGGCGACCGTCTAGGTTGACGTGGGCGACCGCCAGGATTAGTCTTGAGGCTATAGTGTGTGATTTTTTTGGTGTGTAGCGTCCAAACGAAGCATCGGATGAGAAAACGGAGGCCAGATTCGGAATCTACGTGAAATTTTGGGTTAGGAAGGATGTTTCCAGCGAAATCGGAGAGAAAAAATTTTCGGCGTGACGTCCCCCCCCTGGACGGCTTGCTTCCAGTGGAGGATTTTGTCGTGCGATAGCTCGTTTGAAAGCTAGAGAGTGAGACAAATTCAGTGAAAGAATCGGCTTGTTCCTATCGTCTTCTGCTGGCTTCTTTTTCCGATCCTTTCACCGTGTCCTTCCGGGCTTCCCCCCTTCCCTCTCCCTGTCTTCCGTCTTCCTCGCACGCGACCGTGATTTCCTGCGCACCTTTGTCACCCCCGTTATCCGTGCTCCGGGCCCACGTGTCTTGTGCCTGCCTCCCGTCCCTCCCTGCCCCCTCCGTTTTTTTTCCCCGTTGCCTCCTCATCCGCCCGCTTTTGCTTCTCGTGGACGTCATCCCCGCGTGACCTCCCGGTCTCCCTCCACTTGTTCCCATCTCACGCCCCCCTGCGTTTGCCTTCTCCCCTCTGTTCGTCTTTTTCTCGCTTCCATTCCGGCGTTGCTTCGACCCTTTCGACCCGTCCGGTCCTTCCCCTGTCTGCTCCGACATGCCATCATGCGCCTCACACGTTCCTTTTTGCCCCCCTTGCTGCTTTCCACCCCGCCTATCCGCTTCCCTCCCTGTTGTCTGTTAGTTCCTTGCCCTGACTCCGCTTCCCGCCCGACCGCCTGGTTGACGTGGGCGAGCCCCACCGTCTAGTTGACGTGGGCGACCGCCAGGATAAGATCTTGAAGGCCATAGTGTGTATGTTTTTGGTGTGTAGCGCCCAAACGAAAGCATCGGATGAGAAAACGGAGGCCAGATTCGGAATCTACGTGAAATTTTGGGTTAGGAAGGATGTTTCCAGCGAAATCGGAGAGAAAAAATTTTCGGCTGACGTCCCCCCCCCTGGACAGCTTGCTTCCAGTGGACGGATTTTGTCGTGCGATAGCTCGTTTGAAAGCTAAGAGTGAGACAAATTCAGTGAAAGAATCGGCTTGTTCCTATCTGTCTTCGTTCAAAAGTTAGAGCGGTTACAAGATTTTAGGTCGGAGCTCGCTCACCTGAAAAAATCCTAAGTGTCAGAGTGGCTTTGTATGGGTAAAATTTTGAAAATTTTCCAAAGTGTGGAATTTCGACCTGGGACCGTCACCAAAACATTTTTCATCAAATTTCACTGACCCCCACCCTCCGACAACAATCTTCTAACTTTGGTTCTAGTGGACGGATTTTGTCTTACAGCTACTCGTTTGAAAGAGGAGAAAAACTGCTCGATCCACATTTTTTGGTTGCGAGTCAATCGACCAGCACCGTTCACAATTAGAGCTCGGCGTTACAAGATTTTAGGTCGGAGCTCGCTCACCTGAAAATATCCTAAGTGTCAGAGTGGCTTTGTATGGGTAAAATTTTGAAAATTTTCCAAAGTGTGGAATTTCGACCTGGGACCGTCACCAAAACATTTTTCATCATATTTCACTGACCTCCCCCCCCTCTGGACAGCTAGCTTCGATCTTTTTTGTCTTCTAGTGGACGGATTTTGTCGTGCGATAGCTCGTTTGAAAGCTAAGAGTGAGACAAATTCAGTGAAAGAATCGGCTTGTTCCTATCTGTCTTCGTTCAAAAGTTAGAGCGGTTACAAGATTTTAGGTCGGAGCTCGCTCACCTGAAAAAAAAACCTAAGTGTCAGAGTGGCTTTGTATGGGTAAAATTTTGAAAATTTTCCAAAGTGTGGAATTTCGACCTGGGACCGTCACCAAACACATTTTCATCAATTTCTCATAACGAGGGGGGGGGAGGTCAGTGGCAATTTCTGATAAAAATAGTTTTTGGTTAAGTCCTCCAGGTTTAAATTCGGAAGTTTTAATTTTTCAAAAAGTTTCAACCACACTGATGCTCTCACACTTAGGAATTTTTCACTTTGGCATGTTACATGGACAATTTAGCTGGCGGACCAACTTCCCGTGTCATATGATAAATGTTCAGGTGCATATTGTAAGAATGATAGACTAATCGTTTTGCAACAAACCAGCAATGTCGCGACGATGAATACTTTTCGGAGATAGAGACCATTTTAAGTTTCTTCGAGCAATATATAAACCCCCCAACAACTTAAGTCTGAATCACTTCCTCGAAAGACGATGTAAGCGACGGTTCGTCGCTCTGGAGCTCCGGAAGCGGGAGGGGCCGAAATATCGGGTTGCAAAGGACTCTATCTTTTGAAGTAGAGCCAAGCTATCTTGCTACTTCAAAGTTGTATATAGAGTTTGGATAGTGTCTTTTACTACGATAAAATTTTTTTAAAAGTCTAGTATGAGTGAGTAAATGCGGAATTTTTTAAAAATTCTTAATTTTTCCAACTTTTTTCAAAAGTTTTAACATTATAGAATAAATGTTTTCAAGTATACCTGAGTTTCCAAATATCTATCAGATTTGAAATTTACCTAGTCTAAGGCAGCTTTGAGGGGTTAGATCCAGCTACTGATCACTACCTTTGACTCGCCGTTCCTGTTACACTCAACCACTTCGGGGCAGTGTAACAATGTTGTCTTTCACTGTAAAGAGCGGGTATCGGGAAGATACTCTCACTTCCCATATTGATCGCGTACAAGGCCTTCGGGCTGTCGAACGGCGGAATCGGAGTGCCACTCACTACACTTCACATCTATCATTCCTCACTAAGTGTTTGAATCTTATGTTGAAATGTTTGACTAAGTAGAATCATGTTTGAATGCATACATTTCAGTTTCTAGGCTGATACTACATTCAAATCTGCTATCAGAAATTTAATAAGGCAGCTTTTGAAGGGTAGAATCCCAGCTACTGATCATAATCCTTTGACTCGTGTTTCTGTTACCATTTTCACTTCGGGCAGATGACAATTATGTCTTAAGCTGTAAAGACGCGGGTATCGGGGAAGATTCTCTCACATCCTATTGATCGTACAAGGCCCTTTCGGCTGTCGACGGGACTCGAGTGCCACTCACCTACACGACACATCTATCATTCCTTACTAGTGTAATGCTTTATAAATATGACTGTACTACATGATTCAAAACTTATACTAATTACATTATCTTTACACAGTTAAACGAGAAATCTCAGTAACGACAAAAATGGTCAATAAACATAAAACAAAAAAATATCACATCAAAATAGTGCGTATGCGGACGAAATCAACCGCCGAAAACGGTCTCATGACCACCAAAAGGAAGCAGGGGCCCGACCACATGGATATCCTGAATAGGATTGCCCCTGTGGAAGTGCAGGTGCTGTTGGTTTTGGGCAGGAGGCCGAGTTTTTAACGGAGGCATGGTGAGTGGTAGGAGGGTTGGTTAGACCGATTTGAGATTACGCAAAAAAAAAAGTTGATTGTGGAAGAGAGGGAGCGAAGTTGGCGAATGTGCGAATGTTGGTTTGAGAATGTTTGAGTATGCTAGGGGGATGTTGTTGAGAATGCTATGGGAAGCTGTTGAGAATGCTAGTGGGAATGCCTGTGGAGAATGAGGAAGAGAATGCTGTGGCCGGTTGAAGGCTGACCAGTGGCGGAAGCGATTGTTAGAGAAGTGATGATGAAGGATGAAGTGGACTTTGATAGGGAGCGAGTGAAGGAAGTGTGTGAGAAGTTGAGCTCTTCGAGTCAATCTGAGGTATCCCAATATTGTCTTATTAGCGACCCCCCGAAAAGATCACACCTTCCCCATAGTGAAAGGGTGGTGAGGGGCTACAGGAAGCAGTCGGCAGCGCGTTTAGGTGGGATGAGGAGAACATGGAAGAAGAAGCCATGTGTCGCCCCAAGCAAGCCGGCAACGGGTGCCTTTTTGTTGGGTTTTTAATCTGCCTACGAAACGTTTTGAGGTAAGGTGAATGAGTTGTGGAGAACGTTGAGTGAGTTGAGGTGAGCTGAAAATGAATGGAGGTGAATATCGTAAGGATGGTGGCAGCATGAGAATATCCGTATGAGGCGTGTTGGTAGAAAGAGTTGAATTGAGAAATGTTGCCGCGAGTGTCTGGAGACGAAGACAAGAATGATGTAGTGTGAGAAGAGGGCGCAGTGCGCGGCGGAGAGGAGTAATGGCGGGAGAGGGCAGAAGCGAAGTTTGAGGAGATGATGAAGCGAGATGAGTGAGTGGTTGAGACACAGACCGAGGGGGAGAGATGTATGAGATTGGAGAAGGACTGTGCGGCTCGGCTTGGGGTGATGAGAGGCCAGGCCGTGGTGAGAAGTTGGAGCGCGTTGTATTGAGGGATGAAAGTGGGAACAAGTGTGAATGAGCGATCGTTTGTTTCGAGTTCCACATCCCTATTCGGGATAACCATCTGGCCGGCGAGAGTCGCTCGTCAATAAAAAGCGCGGGACCGAAAGCCTATTGTATGCTTATCATGCGACATTACCGAGCCAAGAAATAGCCCCCCCTCCACGCTACACATAAGTACACGCGCGCGGGCCCACCATCCTCCACAAATTTTCAATCAGTGACGCCCGCGAGAGACTGCGCCTAAGGTATGACTAACTTGGGTAAGTGAAAAAGTACTAATAAGATAGTATATCCTATTCTAATACATATCATTTTCATTACAGATCTTTTCCCTGCCTTCACCACCCCATCAATTCACTCCCGAGAACGAACCATCGGCTCTCTTCAGGGCCACCTAGGGGAAAGACATGATAGAACCTCCACGCGGTTTGCCCTGGGCAGTCTTCGGACTGGCGAATACTATCATTAAGTTGAATCTGCTATTAGTTAACTTGAACGTTGCGTCGCGTTAGAGGGGTATATAAACCACTGCCTCTCATTTCATTTCAATCATGCAGACGCCGAACAGTCAAGTCAGCTCTCCTCGCGGACCGCAGTTAAGGCCGCGAAATTTATTTGAGGAGTTTGTCAGGCTAGAGGAGCAAGACAGAGTTTTTAATAATCTTGCTCAGATTGACAATCCGATGACAGCAACTGCTGTCAATCCAACGGAATGGCGCTACATTCCACTTTTTAGCCATGTACCAGTTAGTGTGGAAGTCGACAGTGCTACCAAAGAGAGAGTCTTATGACTCTCTCAGCAGAAATTGGTGAGGCTGTATGGATGACGACTCCCCGTAGATACGAACCAATCGGCTCTCTTAAGGGCCACCATGGGGCAAGACATGATAGAACCTCCTCGCGGTTTGCCCTGGGCAGTCTTCGGACTGGCGAATACTATCATTAAGTTGAATCTGCTAACAGTCAACTTGAACATTATGCAGTCGATTGCTATCCCTGAAGCATTCTGATTCGCTGTTGAGCAATTCATAGTTGAAAACCCTAAATAATCCAGAAGATAGTAGCGCTTCTCATTCAATTTGAAGTCACGATGGAAGCGACATCTGCCGACAATATTCCCGTCTTCACTGATGAAGACAACGACATTCCCGAGTTCGTCATCCTCGACGAGTGGGATGAGGATGAGAAGAAGGGGAAGATCAAGAGGATCGTTTGGACGGATGAGGTGTGGACTCCAAATACCACCCGCATCCGAAAGGTGCCAGATGCACCACCACGGCTTAGGCGCTAGGTATAGGGTATACGAGAACCTAACCGTCATACCTATTGGACTATTCAAGCCATAGTCATCTTGTTACTCCCGAGAACGAACCATCGGCTCTCTTAAGGGCCACCATGGGGCAAGACATGATAGAACCTCCTCGCGGTTTGCCCTGGGCAGTCTTCGGACTGGCGAATACTATCATTAAGTTGAATCTGCTATCAGTCAACTTGAATGTTGCAAATGAAGTTCGGTGTAATACTTCCTTTCGACGGGCGTTCCTGTAAAGGGCGGCGGTGAAACCCGTAGCTATGTATACCGCAAGGGACATTCGGCAATGGTCAATCTTGTTAAACCTCTCTGCGTCATGTTTGCAAGTGATTGCCTCTGTCTCAACGTAGTATGCATTCGCGTCAGGGCGACATTTAGCCAACTGTCGAAGGTTTCCTAAAACTTTCCATTGCATACGTTATGAGAACCATGAGTTCTACCTGTCTCTATCAATGAGACGAATTGATGAATGGAATGAAATGGGAGGACACTCACGCGCCACACGCAACATAACACACTTCTCTCTTCCGTAGTCTAACAAGCTCTTTACACATGGATCGCAGTCGATTGCTATCCCTGTATCAGAAGTGTAAGCTATCTTAATTTATTTGACACTATTTTATCTACCATCATCGTCCATATGAAATGTTTTTAGATTTACAAGTTAGACTAAGCGTGCTACTATTTCCAAATGAAAAAGTATACATGGTTAAATCATCCACTTAAGCCCATCCGTAGTCTAACAAGCTCTTTACACATGGATCGCAGTCGATTGCTATCCCTGTATCAGAAGTGTAAGCTATCTTAATTTATTTGACACTATTTCATCTACCATCATCGTCCATATGAAATGTTATAAGATTTACAAGTTAAACTAAGTGTGCTACTATTTCCAAATGAAAAAGTATACATGGTTAAATCATCCACTTAAGCCCATCCGTAGTCTAACAAGCTCTTTACACATGGATCGCAGTCGATTGCTATCCCTGTATCAGAAGTGTAAGCTATCTTAATTTATTTGACACTATTTCATCTACCATCATCGTCCATATGAAATGTTATAAGATTTACAAGTTAAACTAAGCGTGCTACTATTTCCAAATGAAAAAGTATACATGGTTAAATTATTCACTAAAACCCCATTCAAGTAAGTCAGTATGAAAGCAAAGATAATACGAAATAAACATTTATTATGGCATGTATTTCAAAAGGTCTTCATCGTCAATATCGTCCCAGAGTCTGGCTTCACATAGATTACAAAAACAGTTGAGCTGCTTTAAACGTTCTTCTGCAGCGTCCCTCACTTTCTCAATGTACGCCCACTCCGCCACGGTTCGCGGTTGGGAGTTAGGGGTGTACCACTCCCATATTTGATGCAAGTGCGACTTGCTGGTCATCTCCATCACCCCTTCGGCATCATATTGTAAATATTCCACCGTATGCCTGTTAGGTCGGGCAACTCCTCTTCATCCTCCTCCGATAATGATAACTTTCGTATATTGTCGAGATTGTATGTCTTCTCCACCTTCGCCTTTCTTGGTGCATTTGGTGTAACGAGCACCTTTGCTGATGTATATGGAGAGGAGAACTCCAATGCGGTATTTGGTGTTGTTGGAGGACTTGTCATGGTGTCTTTGAAATGCTGACTTTGAATAATGATAACTTTAACATTTTTCTAATTCTTAAGTATACACAAGCAGCCAATCAGAATGAACATCCAATGAATGAAGAGGATGAAAGTATATAAGCAAAGTAACATTCAGGTCATTTCATTTAATCTGTGAATCATACAAGTGACGAACGCACGATCTCTCTCTTTGACTATTATTTGAGTGAAGTCTCTATCTTGTAGAAGTATCAACCTTAAACTTGATTTCGTTGAAATGGTAAGTTGAAAATTTCCTCTCATCTCCCTCAAACGTGTGACTAATAGCATCTTCCTCAATTTCAGGCATCAACTTCATCACCAACGCCCTCTCTTCTCGAGGAAAGTTTAGAGTTATTGAGTCAAGGTAGGTTGTAACACTACACTGAGGCTTGAACAGAGATGAAAGAATGATTTCTCTTTCAGGTGATGTGAGTTCCAGCTCAGGACTCTCGCGGCAAGGCAACGAGTGGGAATGTGCCGACTGCGGACATATGTTTACAAGGAAGCACAGTCTCCTTCGACACATCAAACAACGTGTGTGTCAACGCAAAGCGGCGTCAATCTCCGGAGGTGAAGTTGATTCTGACGATGACATCTCCTTTCCTTGCGATTTGTGCCCTCTTTCTTTTGATAGTCACTTTCAGCGATCTTCGCACAGACTTCAACACACGCATGCAAATGATCACTACACCAACGGTACCTCGACCATCTCCCTCATTAATGTTTCACATAATAATTTAGTACGCGACTACTGCATGGAGTCCAATACTCAAATTGTAGATTTTCCTGAGTGGCTCCTTCAAAATTCTAACATTATCGACGCGCTCTTCAATAATTTAGACAATTTTAGAATGAAGGCGCTCATCTACCTTAAACTAAAATATATTAAAATAGATTTTCAAACGGGTCAAGTGACGGAGAGAATACATTTTCATATTCCTTCCTCTTCCGCAACCGAAGTTGTAGACTGCGAGTCTTGGCTAAATTTTCACATTCAATGTTTAAAATCAAATGTAGATAAATTCAATCAACGCGACAGCGCTCTCATTTTTGATGGTGTGGACTCAGCCATATTCAAAATTTCCCTATTAGAAAGTCATGCAGCTCGAGGCACATTTAAACTTCCAAAAACGTTGTATAATAAGAAAGCTGTCATCAATGTTGATTGTAAATCACAGTGTTTCAAATATGCAGTCCTATCCATCCTTCACTATAATGATATCAACGCGCATCGAGATCGCACCTACAGCTGCCGCCAAAAGTCTCTTGACCGGCAAGAAATTAAGTCAAAACAAAATATATGACGATATATTTATCTTGCATCTTAAAAAGTCAAACTAATGGACACCCACTAAACAAAGACGTGTTAAAAGTTAAGAAAAATCAGTATTTTGAGTGTTTCACCACCGTTTCGAGCACAGTGCAACCCGACGATGGCATGCTGTCTACCAAATCTTGGCATCGTGTAGCGTGATTTCCATGCACCAAACTCTCCGATAGTTTTCCTTCAAATCATTTCAAGCTAGGTTGGCTTGTGTTCGGAATCTTGTTCTTCATGAAGTTCCATAAGTTTTCAATTTGGGTTTACATGTAAATCTGGGCTGTTGGGCCAAGGCCATGGCCCAAGCGACTTCAATTGCCTTCGCTGGAATAACCATTCACTGACACATCTCGCTTTATGGCATGGGACACCATCATGCATAAAGATGTTTGTCCTGTCGAACTTGCATCATTGTGGGAAAGATCTTTCAACATCTAGAGTTGCGGCCGCATTGTGGCATAGAGGCTAGAAATACAATGCCCGTCCCAACTGCTGAAAAACTCCCCCAAATCATAACTTGCGGATTGCGTAACCGTTGGGGACAGTAGCGTTTGTTATAATCGGCTATTAGGTGGTATACAATTTATTTGACCCACGATTTGAGAACCGTGGACAATCGTTTTCGTCACTAAAAGCACTTTCGCCCACATTTCATGTCCATCCTTTCTCTCCGTTGCAATAGCAATCATCGAGATGGGCTTTGAGATTAATATGCGCGTTGTTTTGCGGTCGATTCCTTAAATTGAATTCTGGCTTAGCTTCTTTGAATTATTCGTGTTGACGTGCATTGTGTGCACAATCCCGCGATTTCAGCAGCAGAAATAGTTGGATTCGCCACACTTGCAACGTCGATGCTTCTGGCTTAGCAATGATCGTCTCGCGCGGGCGCCACTCGATGCGAGATTGAAACTCATCCATCTCTTGAAATCTTTTTATTGTGTTATTCACACGTGTTTGAAATACCCATGTGGTATGGCCACATCATCCTGACTCATGCAGATTGAAAAAACGACAATTGTGCGAGCTTGTCTCGCAAGCCCATTCCTCAGTTGGTTGTTGCCGTAATCCTGTGGCAGTGCATGAAGTGAAGAACGGATTGACACCATTGAAAACATAACGGTCGCCCGTGAACGTGTTTCATATTCAACAAGGCTGCGCTAGCATGCTTGAGAGATTCACCTTAGTAAGCCGGACTTTCTAAGAGATTAATTGATAAAACATAACGATTTTTTATGGTTTAGTCAAATAATGAAAATTAATGATATGTTTTATTAAAATTTGGTATTTTTACTTCGTCAAGAGACTTTTGTCGGCAGCTGTATAGCTATAACATGCAGATAAATAGACTTTGAAGTTGTATAGTAACAACATGAAAAGTCAAAGAAGTAAAACGTTCGAAAACATAATAAATTATAATTGTCGTTCACGTGTCGGAAAGAAGGGGTGAAGGGTGCCACGCTATTATTCACTTCATCTTGTTATAACGTGTAGTCAACCTCGTATTTTATACAAGATGATAGCGAGAAATGGGCACAACTGGTGTATTCCCCCCCCCATAATCTCTCGATTTACACCACTTGCTCTCGAATAGTAGGAACATTGTGGTTAACTCTGCTCCCTCTTTTTGATAAAGAGAAATTTGAAACTCACTATGAATGGTGCAAGCGAGTAAATTACAAATGAACGCATGCCCAAAGATAAAATATTTTCACTTAGGATAATGGTGACGATTAAGTCCCCTGCGGTCCATTTACGCAACATAAATGCTACAGTGATGATATCATCCACGAAACAGCACCATATCCTGCTATAATAATGCTGACCACGGATTTACATAACAAAAGGCATACTTGGCAAGGTGAAAGCATTTCAAAATTCTAGAATTTCTCGATAAAGCCTCAAAATTTTCAACAATCATATTTCCCATTCAGCGTAAGTCACGACAGATGTCAATGAAGATCAAACATAAATTTGAAAGGTGCACATCCTGTCCTAAATGTCATAAAACTTTGATGACGATAAAATTAAAAAGTGCGTGATCATGATCACATCACTTAAAGTTA
>CAJQUW010013379.1:0-86720 GCA_907163375.1 Prostheceraeus crozeri | reverse complement strand
ATGGGGTGTGATGGTAGGGATGAGGGGGATAGAGGGCTAGGGGAGGGGGTTTGGGTGGACTAGAAGGGGAGGGGGAGGGAGGGGGGGAGGCGGGGGGATAGGGGTGGGGGGGATAGGGGGGGAGAGGGGGGGGGGATCAGGTGAGATAGGTGGAGGGGGAGGGAGGGAGGGGATAGAGCTAGGGGGGGGTTGGGGATAAGGTATGGGGGTGATAGTGATCGGGGGGGAGGGGTGGGGGAGGGCGGGAGGAATAGGGGGGGGAGGATAGGATGGGGGGGATAAGGGGGAAGATTGGAGGGATGATGGGGGAAGGGGGAGTAGGTGGGGGTTAGATAGGTAGGGCTAGGGGGGAGGATAGGGGGATAGGAGGGAGATGGAGGGGGGGGGATAAGGGGGGGTGGAGGGGGGGGGTGATAGAGGTGGAGATAAGGGGGGGATGAAGCGGTGTTGGGGGGTCGGAGGGGAGAGGGGGGATAGTTGGGGAGGAGGAGAGGGATAGGGGATGGGCTTGATAGGTGGGGGGATGGGTGGGAGGCGGATCGGGGGGGAGGGGATTGGGGGGATTAGGGGGCTAAGAGGTGGGAGGATAGGGAGGAGGGATAGAGGAGAAGGGGGATGGGGGGGGGGGAGGGGGGGATAGATAGGGAGGGGGAATGATAGTGATGGGATAGGGGGATGCAAGATGGAAAGGTGGGAGGGGGGAGCGATACTGGGGATAGTGAGAAAGGGGGGTGGGATGGATGGAGGTATAGGTGGGGCTGGGGCTGGGGGGAGCTATGGTCAGTCTCTCGCGGACAGAGCAATACGCTAGAAGGCTCTGTCCGCACAGGGGATAGGGGGGGTGGGGGATTAGGGAGGGGGTATGAGGGGAATAGGTGCGGATGGGGTGGGTGGGGATAGGTGGGGCGGGCTGATTAAGATATAGGGGGGAGTGATGGAGCGGAGTGAGGGGTGACGGGTTGGGGATAGGGATAGGTAGGGGGGGGGGGTTGATGTAGATAGAGGGATAGTGGGGGTATGAGAGGATCGAGGGGCGATAGGAGTGGGGGGATAGGGGGCGGATGGGGGTGAGGGTGGGGGGGCGGGATATGTTTGGGTGGACATATGGGGAGTAGGATAGGGGAGCGGGGGGGTAGGGTGTGGGGAAGGGAGGGGGGGGTGCTAGGGGGGGAGGAGCGGGCGGGGGGGTGGGAGGGGGATGAGGGGGGAGGGGGGGGAGGGATGGTGGGGAGTACGGGGTGGGCATGAGGAGGGGGGGTGGAGGAGGGGGGCGTAGAGGGGCAGCTGGGGGGGGAGAGGGGGGGGAAGAGGGATTGTGGGGAGAGGAGGGGAGGGGGAGGGATGGGGGCGGGGATGGGGGGGCGGTTGAGGGGGGGGTAGGGGGGATAGGATCGAGGAGATAGGTGGAGGGGAGAGGGGGGTAAGATAGGGGAGGGATAGGGGATAAGAGATAGATAAGGGATAGGGGGGTGGGGGGTGAGGGGGGGATGGGAGGGGGTGATAAGGATAGGGTGGGGTAGGGGAAGTGATAGGATAAGGGGCTGAGGAGGAGGGTGATAGGGGCGTGGATAGCATGCGATAGAATAGGGGGGCGGGAGGGGATAAGGGATAGGGGGATCAGGGAGGAGGGGGAGGGGGGGGGTGTGGGTGCGGGATAGGGGGAGGATGGAGGGATAGTGGGAGAGGGAATAGGGGGGAGCGTGGGAGGGGGGGGGAGGGGGGGTGGGGAGGGATTGGGGGGGATAGGGGAGGGGGATGGCATAGGCGGGGTGGGGTGATACGTAGGGGGATAGGAGGGGATAAGATAGGGGAGAGGGGGGGGGGGGGGTGGGGGGGGGCGGGGGGGGGTGGGCATAGGGATGGATAGGATAGGGGGCGAGGGGGCGGGATAGGGGGGTGGGGGAGAGATGGGAGGGATGGAGGGATGGGATAGGGGAATAGTGGGGGTGGCTGGGGGTGTTATTGGGTGGGTTTTTTGCTCGTGTAGTATTTCTCGGCACTGTTTTTCACTTTTTTTTCTTCACTTTTTTTCATTTTTTTACTTCTTGTTCTTCACTTTTTTTTTTTTTTTTTTTATTTTTTTTTTTCTCAGCTTTCTCACTTTTCCATTTTTTCTTTTGTTTTTTTTTTCATTATTCAATGAGTTTTCTCTTTTTCATTCTATTTCATCTTTGTGTAATCATAACATGTTTTACCTTTTCACTGTAGATGAAAGATGTCGGCACGACGCATCCAAGAGTTTTCACCTATTGTACTTGAAGGTGGCGATAACCAGTCCATTTAACAAGACACCATTCTTCACCTTGCCGTTTTTTTACATCGAAATGATTTTCTTTTTCTTCTAACCAAAATATGTTTCACTTTCAGTGAACTACCTCAATGCTCATCGCGGTTTGTAAAAGCTACCCTCCAATTTCTTCATTATCGTAATCTTTTCAACTTGTAGGTGGCTCGGAGAGTCTTTTTGATTAATCCTTGATAACTGTAAATTACCTCCTCTGTCCAATTCGGAAAGGTACCCTTTAGCAAGAAATCACTTTTCACTTTTGAGATACGAACTTTATCGTCCAATTTTCACATCACTTTTCACATGAGTTGCGTTTACGTTGGAATGATTTCGCGCACTTTAATATTACATTGTCCTACAGCATTTACATCTTACTGGTCTGAGTCCAATAGAACGATGGAGTAGAGTGATTGTAGGCATGGAGTGTATCCCGCCTTGTTTGAACCTTTGGTCAATTTTGTGTCAAGTTTGGCAGTAAAATGTCGCCACAAGCGATTTTATTTTTTATGTGCGATTTTTTTAAAAACGTTCAAACGAGTGCAGAATTTTATAAGTACTAGCGATCTGCCTCTTTACACTAACACAATCAATGTCATGCCATCTCAAATAATCTTGTCACATGCCTGATTTTTCAAACTCTTTTCCTTGATCACTTGAAATTCTGTTTAGGGAATGCGACCCTTCTCGAAAAATTGTTTGGAATGCTTTTGCTATCCCATTTATCCGGAGCAACTCACCTTTGCACTCCCTTCTTTAGTTTTTAAAGGTTGAGCCCACGCATAAGGGGTGCGCGAGAAAACTATCAATGACGGTTTAAAATTTTGTTTAAAATTATTGCCGACGAGTTATGTTTTGAAATGGACCCGGCAACATCGCCACAAATCTGCTTTGCCACTGTTCATCGATGTCAATGAACAATATAATGGCGGGTGCGGGTTACTTCTTTTTCGCTTGTTTGTGGAGTGTATAGGTAGCCTGACCCTTTAACCATCGTTTCACTTGTGATTGTGGAAAGACCACTCGCTTTTGATAATTTCTTGATAGATGCAAATCCTGCCGGATGTTTTTACATCATAATAGATTGACTTCAAACGTTCAGTCGATGACGGCTGACTCTTTTTCCTCCTTCTCATCTTTTTTTTCTTTCTTGCCTTTCTACATTTACAACAACTGCAGCATTTAGCTTTAGCGGTTTTGCGATCGTGTTCACATTGCTTAGGGGTTTCATTATGAGAGCTGGCGCAGCAAGTGCAAGTGACAACGACATTCACCTCTGGCGCCTCATTACATGGCAAGCAACACATCTGCTTCATATTAATAGTCTGAGAACATGTATTTCCTAGGAGGAGCTGTTTTACGTTTTCCTTTTACCAGTTTTAGTGGCGATGTAGATCTACGTCGAGTTCTTCCTCTTGTTTGCTTAGTGAGTGTGGGAGGGGATGTAGCAGGTGACGTCTCTTAAACCAATTTGTTGGCATTTTCATCGCCTGAAGCATTGGAGTAGTAGCCACTGTTGAATCAAGTTCTTTCAATGTCTCATTATTTAAAGCAAATTTTGGCACATTATGCTTTTTCAATAGTTTAAGAAAGTATGACCAACCAGGTGGAACATAGCCCTGACGGCGCTTTCTACGTGTCGCATACTGAATCAAGTCTTCATAACGTGAAGCATCAATCACTTTATTTTCATCTGTAATGATTTCTCCTCTTTCATTTACATTGAGATGGGGTTCAATACTGTTGAAAAAGAGATATGGCATTGTGTGCGCGAGATGCTAAAGGTGTAGCAGTCGATACAGAGTCACGCATCTTATTCTTCAAGTTTTTCAATTGCTCAACAGTTTCCGATTGTAATAATACAGCACGATGTGGATCTTTGATGTGAACATTTTGCTGATAATATATTTCTTTCCTATACATTTGATTTGCAAGAGGTTGCTTTACTTGCTGCATGGCAGTCAATTGTACATATTCATCCTGAGGAATAACAATCATGCGAGAATAAGAACTCATAGTTTGTAGATAATCATGGGAGTTTTCAAAATATCACTTCGAAATCTAAATTCTTCCGGACACTCTTGCGTAAAGTCAAAGAATAAGTAACCGTATGGTTTTTCAGTAGCTGCTTGAAAAATTTCAATTAAGGCTTTTGATCCTCTGGGTGCAACTTGTCGCGCTAAAATTTCAAATTGACTTTTATCTCGCGGATTCTTGAAAATAGCATAATAGTGTGTATTCAGGTTTCGTGTACGAGCTTCTTTTCCATCAGGAAACAAATTTTGTGTAATATAGATGATAAAAAAATCACCTTTTATGGTGTGCTGCGCGAGTGAACATATCTGTAACATCTTTTGAATTCTTACTTTCTTTTAATAAATCATCCAATACAACAACATCATTAGACTGAAGTTTATCCACTGGAATAATTCCTTCATGTCGAATAAAGTTGCGACTTTGCAATTCCTGAAACAGCGACGGTTGATAAATACCATAACACCAAATCACTCGATTGATAGGTTCCTTAAACAACTCCCTTCTTTTATCCAATAAATTCAGCGTGCGTGGGGGAAAACAGTTTTACCTGCATGAGATGGACCTGATACAGTCAGAACTTTATCACATTGAAGTCTGAAATAAATCCATTTTATTACTTTGAGACTCAACATTTGCATAATTAACGCTTAGAGCCAAAGATATTTCCCAATAGGTTGCCCACGGCAGGAGCTATCATTGGAAGTATTGCTGAAAGGAAACCGCCCTTTTGTGTTAGAGTTTTCCTCTTTCTTTGAAGGGCGACTTTAGGATTGGAGATGAAACGCAATTTCGTAGCATATCGCTTAAGTAACTTTCGTTGTTTTGGTGCTAATTTCTTCGTCCTCAACTTCCTCACATGAGAAATAATTTCACAAATGAATTTATCGTTAGCATGTCGTATAGCATTGTATCGCTGATTTGCTTTCATTCGTCGGAGAGCTTGAATGGCTGAAGAAAACTTTTGACTTTTACGTTTCGTCATTTTACGTTTCGCCATTTTCCGTGTTAGTCTTTGCTAAAAACCTATCTTTACCACATTTGCATAGGTACTAACTATTGCGACATAAGTGACACTCGAAATGAGCAATGTCACAGTGGTTACATTGGCAAAGTTGAATGCAATTACGTATGAAACAGCGTTGACAAAAAGCATGCTTACATCTCTTGAAGATGCGCTTTTCATTTCCATCCTTTCGCTTACATACATCGCAACACATAGTTTCACCGTTACTGATGTCTATAGCAAGTCTTTTTGAAGATATGAATTTGCTAGCCTTTTCTAAATAATAGACGCATGTACAGAAGGAATATACTTCGAGAGTGAGCAGACATAGCTCGAAAACCAGTTGTGCTACAATCAAGTACCACTGCATTTTCAATTTTTCTTTATGGAAAGTTGAATGTGAATATCTGAAATCGCTTCAATCACTAGACTGCTACCATGATGGTTAAATGCGTTAAGACGTTCAGCAATTTTTATCATATGTCTTTTAAAAATTCTTCGGGGTGATCTACCACTTCCATTGAATAAGAAGCAAAATGGAAAGAGCGACTTTCCACCTCTTCCTTTCCAAAATGACTAAACTTAATTTTCGCAACTAATCGCGCCATGACAATGCTATCAGAGAATGTATTCATTAACTCTAGAAATAGAGTGCTAGCATCATCTACCACTGCTTCGATGTCGGTCTCATCTTTATGAAAATTTATCACATAATCTTGAACAGCTCCTTTTAAACTTTGCCTATGAAAACGTAATGTTCCGCAGTCGTTTGAGAAAGACATGATCGCCCTTTAACTAACCCATCCATTGCATGAAAACAACAACTCTTCTCATAGTAACATTTATTGAATAACGGTAACAAGCATGCATTATAAATCAATGGTTTGAAAGAGATAAAATAGATACAGCTGATAACTATCATACAGCGAGCAATGATAACCATACAGGACTTTGGCAGTGTTGAGGTAAGGAGGAAAGAAGCATTGGTTATGAACGTAGCTACTACAACGAACAGACAAAATAGGAACACACAAATCCTTAAAAACGTTTCGTGACTTCATGATAATGTTGATTCACTCTACTATCCCAAGGCGGGAGCAAAATATCATCAATGATTAGATTGGGAAATACTTTCCTCTCCTTACCAGGATTATTACAAAAGATGCGTATAACATTGAAAGCAGCTAACCATCGTTTAAAGTCAATAAGAAGAGCACTCTCACAAGAAAAGCCATAGTCTTGCAAATATTTCAGATTAAGTCCATGAATGTGTTTTCTCGCCCATTGATCAACATTGGGATCACAGTTGGCATGTTGATGATAGACACTAACAATCTGATATGTCCAATTGTTCATAGCAATAGCACTGAGCTCCTGTACAGGTTCACCCTCACAATCCATAAAAATGATGATAGAAGCCTAAAACGGAAATTTACACATCTAAGGAAGCGTTCTATAACATATTACAAAATGAAGAATTACATCGATGCTTTTCACGACAAAATACACAAATGATATGATGGCAACGAAGAAGTAAAATGTATCTAATAAGACCACGTCTACGACACTCAAAGCACATAAGCGAATTGTCATAGGGTAGAGTTAGGAAAGGACTAGTAATTCTCCTTCTTTGATTTGCGTTTTGATGTAGCATTCTTCTCCGACTTGCGCTTCGTACCACTGCTGTTAAGGATTTGATCAATTATGTCGTCCACGTTGGGTGGTTTCGGAATATATAAAATGGATTCCATATGCATGGAGAGAGAGGCTATTTTATTATCCTTGTGTCGACCATAATATAGCCCATTCACTTTGAAAAGGATATCCCAAGTACCTTCTCGAGCTCATCACATCTGATGGGTATTGAATGATCTCCATCCTTCTTATAGTAAGTACACCAATGTGATACCGGTAGGCAAATGTGATTACCATCCCAAATCTTTCTATAGGGAGTATCCTTGTCATCTCTCGCCTTCCACTCTTGAGCAAGAGGAGTAGGAATGTCCATATTTAATGTCACGTACTCCTCAATAATATCAAGTTGGTGGCGAATGTACGGACTCACGGGGATCAGTATGTAGTCCCCATATGATTGTGCATTATCTTGACATCCGTGGAAGGGAGCATTCCCGTTTGGAGTACTACGCTATGATCATCATAACGCAAGGCTTGTTTAAATTTACGCTGTAGCGGTGTAGGATTATGTACCTTGGATGTTTCTTCCACTGGCCTCAGTTGTAGATGATCTGACCGTAGCGAACCTTGTAACGTTTGACCGCCATTTTGTCCTACTAGTGCAGCAGATGGAGTAGATGCCTGAAAATGAAAAAAGATTGTATTAAGTTTACGTTCAAGGGAGGAGAGGGAGGGAAGTAGCGACTTACCATTTTAGTTGGGTAATAGAACAGGGAACTAGAGAGAGAGAAAATGTGCGTCCGTCACTCGTGTGATTCAACGATGGAATGATTCTCACTGTGGAAGGCTCGCTATTTATAAAGAAATGCTTGATTCTCATTGGATGATGATCCTCATTGGACAATAACATCAAGCTGATTCCAAATCTGGTCTCTGTTTTCCAATCCGATGCTTCGTTTTGAAGCTAGAGTCCAAAACGTCCCAAATTCTAACTCTGTCGTTTTTCGCCAATGTCCCAAAATCTTAAATGGCGTCTCACATCTAACGAAGACAGATAGGAACAAGCCGATTGTTTCACTGAATTTGTCTCACTCTTAGCTTTCAAACGAGCTATCGCACGACAAAATCCGTCCACTGGAAGCCAAAATCGAAGCAAGCTGTCCAGAGGGGGGGAGGGGGGGGGACGTCAGCCGAAAATTTTTTCTCTCCGATTTCGCTGGAAACATCCTTCCTAACCCAAAATTTCACGTAGATTCCGAATCTGGCCTCCGTTTTCTCATCCGATGCTTCGTTTGGGCGCTACACACCAAAACATCCCAAAAATTCTAACTCTGTCGTTTTTTCGAAAAATGTTGAAAATTTTTTCTCGCCGATTGACTTGAAACTCACTATACAGATAAAGAATTTCACGCTGATTCCAAATCTGAAATCCGTTTTCCAATCCGATGCTTCGTTTTGAAGCTACAGCCCAAAACGTCCCAAATTCTAACTCTGTCGTTTTTCACCAATGTCCCAAAATCTTAAATGGCGTCTCACATCTAAACGAAGACAGATAGGAACAAGCCGATTGTTTCACTGAATTTGTCTCACTCTTAGCTTTCAAACGAGCTATCGCACGACAAAATCCGTCCACTAGAAGCCAAAATCGAAGCAAGCTGTCCAGAGGGGGGGGGGGGGAGGGGGGACGTCAGCCGAAAATTTTTTCTCTCCGATTTCGCTGGAAACATCCTTCCTAACCCAAAATTTCACGTAGATTCCGAATCTGGACTCCGTTTTCTCATCCAACCACTCCTTCCACTCGAAACAACCCATTTACAACCCAACATTCAGCAGATTGCACCAAAAACATCACACACTATAGCCTCAACACTAATCCTGGCGGTCGCCCAAGTCCACCACGACACTCTATCGTTCCAGAGGGGGGGGGGGGGGGGGGACTCAGACCCGAAGCACCACGGCGGCCGACCACGACACTCTGCCGTTCCAGAGGGGGGGGGGGGGGCGCCGGTCGAGTGTTTGTCATTTGCTTACTACTATTATCCCCGAATATCGCCGATTTGTAGACAATCCACTTCGAATTCCCGATATCATTCGAGATCGTGTTTTGAATAACATTTTGAAAATTATTCCTATAGGCTCATCTGAATGTGAACGAGGGTTTTCACAAATGAACAATATCTGTACAGAACAAAGATCGTGTATTACTGTATCACACATGTCGGCTTGTTTGTGTATATCCTTAAACGGTCCACCCCCACATTTATGGAATTGTGATACTTCGGTTACTGCATGGCTTAAATACCATCGTTCTGCTACTGACAATCAAAGCAAAAAATGTAAAATTGAGACCGTTGACGATCTCAATGAAAAACAGAAAATATTTTGTTGATCATTATCGAAGTTAAGTAAAGCAATAGTTAACAAACATAGTTTTATTTCTTGAGCTAAACCTCAATACCCGGTACTGATATGAATAATTAAATATACTGGTTCGTTGGCATACTGGCAATACTGGTTCGTTGCAGTATGTTCGAGTGTGTTTTTCTTTGTTTATTACAACGCGTAAACAATATCAAAAATTCGATTTTAATTTGATTTTCATGTAATTTCTTAGAGCGAAACCGTTATCATTATAATTCACCAGAATCTAATAGTTAAATTATCTGACAATACTGTCGTTGTATAGTTAAAACATTATTTGTGTATTATCATTTAATCTTGATCATGTAGGCTATTCATTAATTTGTTAATCTTGTTTGATAGGCCTCTGCCTAAATATATATCTACCACTAAACATTTATTTTGTAAGTGAGCGACAAGTATCGTGATGACATACATGTATATACAAAATATGTTTATATTGGTGTTTACATGTCGAGAAATCCTAAATCTATTGAAATGTATTCACTACAGTGAGATGTGCATGTGCATCTTATCATAAGATGATCAATATTATGTAATATGATACTGTAGAAAACGCGAAGTTGCGATGTGTGCTTTATTAGATGCGTACATCGCTCTTAAAGTGCTATTGCGCACTACTGACCTTCGTCCAACTCCAAGGTCATGTGCTTGCATTAGTCATTCTCAGAGTTACATGTGGACAGACGGCAGCGGCAAGCTGAGTTACAGAGCGTTAGGGAAGATACAAGCAGGCAGGAGGCGGTCGCACAGTAGGGAAGATAATGTAAGAGAGCGATCGAGGGAATTGTCTTTGACGGAGTCAGCAGAGAGTAGTGGACACAGGCTTCGTTACAATACATACTATATGTATGTCAACCAATGTGAAATAAACTTTTTATACATAGAGCCCCCTTGTTAAACTTTCACGAATACACCACTGGATGCGACGAGAAAAAATGATTGCGATTTTTGAGCGGAATTATGAAAAGTGAAAAAGTGAATTATCGAAATAAAGGGCACCATGTCGTTGATGACTTCTTCGAATGACTCTTGCATCATGAAATGACATCTCAACACAAGCGTCAACTATAAATATGAAATGAAATCCCGGATGATCTTGCGTTTAAGTTTACCGCAGTTGTAGGGCAGAAACTGTGCGCACCTGCGTTGAATGTTTCAAGCCTGCGCTTTTCTCTCAAACCTGCGGTAAAAAACGCAGAGACTATAATCCAGCCTTAATTCTTAATCCGATTGATTGACTTTATGAATAGCAGCTCGTCTTATCATCTCTTCATTGCGAATCCAAGTACGGTCACTGCTCCTGAGACGATAAACATCCCTGCATTCAGGCACAAAGATAAAGCGTCATCCTTCACAATATCCTGACTACCTTCTTTCATGAGATCGCAATTGCACCGGATCATTCGGCAGCCTCTGATCGCAGAATCAAGCAAGCTCACTATCATTGTGACTATAGGATTGATAAACATTGAAAAAATCTGCACACCGTGCAAAATGAAGGCGTAAAAACGACGGACGACACCGGCTGGTTCACTTATCATTTTACCAGTTTTGCACCACGATGACAGATGCTGACAATTGCAACGTGTTACGTCATAGGCAGGTTGGGATTCGCGGTCATGGATGAAACGATTTGCTCTAATTATAACTTCAGAAATAGGCAAGCAATCCAACGGCATGTAGTGCCTTATCCATGCATTTCCTTCTTTGTTATTCTTCTTTGAAGTCTTTTAACAATCCTTGATAAACAGCTTTTCATCAGCGACTTAATATCCGATGTAAATTCAACTACAGAATATGTCTTTCTCTCACGGCTAACAGATGTAACTATGGCATGATGCTCATAAGCTCCAGCACATCTTCTGTATGCAATGACATCTCCGACGCCCAATTGTTCAAAGTTGACTAGCTGATCAATTTGTGTTGGAATGCCGTATTTATTCTTCAACTCTTCCCGTTGATTACTTGTGTTCCAGAGACGATAACTTTTATCGCATTTCCGACAGTGAAGGGATAGAATTTCTTCGGTTTCTTCCCAAAGAGAACTGTTTAGAAAGTGCGCTTCACAATGTGGGCAAGTTTTTACGAATGGAGACACAGCGCTCATGTTCACTAGGACAACTGGCAGCTACGAAGGCAAATGATAAATCTAATGGCTTCTACTCGTAAGAATGGCGTTATCACGAATGCGTGTGTGACAGTGGGAGCTCCCTCAAGCCGAAAATAGAACTGCTGCACGTTGCACGTCTACAATCAAAGCTGCGTATGGGCGAGGGTTGACTCCATCCGGATTTTTCACAGAATTATATTGCAAGTTTTGAACGAACAAGTTGTCTAATTTTGTAGATTTGCTGTATTCAATCTCCACCTCGCACCTCAGTCTCGAGATCTCAAGCTCAAAATTTTCCAAGACGGCCTATCAGAGGTGGATGCTTATGAGTTATGGGTAAAATCCTTAGAAACGAATCAATCGTTACAAAACTTTAAGTACACATGAGTGAGGATATTTTCTACGCACTTATTTTTTGACAAGTACTTTTCGAATTAGGAGCGATAACTTGAAGTGTAGCGTTGAGCTACTAGCCTATTTAACTTCTTCTGACCTCATCGTCTGAGCAGAAAGCACTTGAGGTCAACAAAGTCATTTCCCGACAACTCCTGAAGTGATGATGACCAAGCCATATCCCTCACAGTACTAGCATTTTCAACTTAATATAGATGTGGCAAGGAGTGGCCGTGGGAAGATTTTAAATAACACGTGGCAGTGGATGAAGAGGGAGAGAGAATAATGCACACACGAGTAAACGCGTCGAACAGACGCAGTCAGTTGACCTGACTGTTGACATGGATGCACTTCAGGTTGTCGTCTCTAATGCAAAACTTACTTGTCCGCTCTGCATAATTTTTTGCATGTGGGTAGAAAATGCGCTTAAGTACGTCTACCTGAAGTTTGGTGACGATTGATTCATTTTTGCAGATTTTAGACAAATTTGAAAGCCTGAGGGGGAGGTAAGGCATAAGTTACCAGATTTGTGTCAATTACTTAGAAAGTGTGATGAATTAATCACAATTACCAATTACTGTAGGCCCCCTATGCTTAACTACAATTGTATTGTCCTAAGCCTAATTGAAATTACAATTACAACACAAATATGGGCTACATTTGGTATTCATTAACCCTCGGCGGGCCAAGGGTGGATTTTGTAACTGCCCGTTTGATTTTTTGTGTGAAATGCTTCAATAACCGCCAAATTTCGTAACTTTTACGTTTTTTTGGTATTCTGTACATAGGATAACAGGCGCAATGGCTCATTTTGAGTTATGAAAAAATGGGGTACTTCTATTATTTCCCTCCCACATTTTCAAGTTTTTATTTAGTCACTTTGGGTTGAGAATAGACCTGATCTGTCACTGAGTGACACTACAACATGACTGAGAAGTCCTACTTGAACTCTGTGATGAAGGATTGGTGCCTTGGATACTCAGTTAGAATATACGGTTATACGGTGCAGCTGTGCAGGGGTGGCGCTACGGAGGTCCTGGGGGGGCACATGCACCCCCGTCGGCAGGGCCACTGTCGCCACCCGGATTAAATTTTGTCGGCAGTCGGCCTCCAGCACCTATATTTTGCATTACAATAATGGAGAGTACAGTTACGAATCGTTGCATTAGATATTGACTTGGATTGCTAGCCAAGTCAGCAACATTTACTACAAGCATTTTTGTTTACAACGTTATCTCTTTATCCTGTTGAGCGGTAGCAAGATTGCATAGGGAAGAGATTTTCTCTGTGTCGAGTTTTTGGTTATTTGATAATTGTTGACACGTGCACAACTATAATAGATCATTATACACAAGATAAAAGTTTGTTATCACGTTTCTGAGATCTTATTCTGAGACATTACTTTAATAAATAATTAGAACAGCTGACAATATGAAGGAGCAATTGTCATTTTTGATGATTTTGCCGTGTTCAGAATATACGAGCGCATTTTACCTAATAGATTTGCTACCTATTAACATGTAGAATTATAACTGATTTCTCAGTGCATTTTTTGAATGATGAGGATAAGATAATAGATAAACGATTTTCTACTAGAGATTTCCACCTGCTAATACAATCAATCGACAGATTTTCTACCTGAGAGAGCACAAGGAGCTAATTTAAGATTTCGGTGCTAGTGGTGTGATCGATCAAATTTTGCGCGAGCGTAGCGAGCGTGCGTAGACCATATCGTGCGATGATCTTGCTATTTCACCAATGAGATGGTCCAAATATGTTACAATCATTTGATTTGCTTTCATTTTGAATGTTTAAAAAGGAAAACGAATCGCCACATCTGCACCATTTCTGAAGAGTTCGCACGACTGATTCAGCAGTTAATAGAAAACGCCTGTTGTTCACGTTGTCGAATAGTTCAAACGGTAAGTCGATTCATGCTACACAGTAATGTCAAATTTTATAAATTGATGCTTTACATTCAAAGTCAGTGGTACAGTAAGGTAGGGAGCATCCTCCTCAGCGGCTCTATTGCCTGGTCGCTGCGTCGTTTCTGGAAGCAGTTCCGACTAACTTCGACGTGTCGGCCTTCGCTACTGGGACATCATCCCAGGTGGTTGACTTTGGCGAGAATGTGGCATTTTTCCGCTGAGTGAAGCAGTCGAAGGAAAAAATGAAGGCATAGATGTTCCACTGACTTGGCCATGAGAAGTAAGGACACCCCAATGACGGCTGGCCACCACTTACAGCATGTTTTAATAGAAATTAAGATTTCCTCCCCTACTTCGTTTGAATGACCTGTCTGGGTGTAGTGTCGAAAGCAACAACTTTGACAATCTGAGAGGGACCGGCCTGAGAGTGGAGACGGAAGTTTAAAATTGCAATCGATTCGCCAGCAGCTTCAAACATGAGATCTTGGCAGGTCTCATTTTGGAAAGTCAAGAAGTCTTTAATAATTACAAATATACTTTGAAAGTGCTCAAGAAAAATTTGCATCTTTTTGACTGAAAATCCCTTTTACTATTGCGAAATACAGAAGTCACATACATTCAGATATACATGCAGTGTAGCCTACAGTATGGGTAGTCATATAACCGTAGCATCTGTGTAGGCAAATAGTCTGCATCCCATGCAGTCACATGGTCAGTCATACAAAATGCTTTGTAGTTAAGCGCAATAGTTCCTAAGTGATAGTCATAATAATGCAGTATGCATAATTTGCATGCAATTGGACATAAATGCACATTTAGTATAGCTACATATACCGTAAAATGGGGTAACTTGCACAGTGCGGGGTAACTTGCACAGCATTGCACATTCAATCAATGACGCGTTTCCTCGGTGAATTATGTCACTCAGCTCGCAAGACAGACCAAATCGGACACTACTGCATTGATATCGAGAAGTCACAATGCCAAGAACGTACATCAAAGGCAATAACAAGCGCCATTATGGAACGTACAGCGAAAAGACATGCAGAAGGCCATAAAAAGCGTAAAAGAAGGAAAGTCTATTTCTTCTGCAGCGAAAGAATTCAGCGAAAGAAGCACACTGAGTCGACATTGTTCAGGAGTACATTGTGACGCTGTTGGCAGACCACCCGTACTGACATGCGAAGAAGCAAAACTGTTGGTGGACATGCTGAAGCAGTTGGCGGACTGGGGCTTCGGCTTAGATTCTGAGGAGGTCCGCTGTTTCATTAAGAGGTATTTGGACAATTCTGGAAGAATTGAGCCGAGGTTCCAAAACAATTTACCCGGCCGCGATTTTGTATATTCCTTTATGAAGCGAAATAACCTTTCAAAACGCTCAGCTGGAAACATCAAAGCATCCAGAGCAAAGTTGGGCGAAGATATTGTCCGCAGCTTCTTCCCGAATCTTGATTCTACTAGAGACATCGATTCAGCGAACGTTTTCAATTATGATGAAACAGCAATTTCTGATAATCCGGAACAGAAGAAAGTTGTCGTGCCGCGTGGAACGAAACGTGTCGAGCTGCTGAAGGTGCTACTGGAGCTTCCGTGACCAGTACAGAGAGTTCTGAGGAAGAAGATGATGAACAAGAACGCTGTGGTGAGTGCAGCCGACCATGGATCGGTACAGGGGAGAAGGCTGGTTGGAGTGCTGCGCGTGCAATGACCAGGACTTATATTTTCTGTGCGCCGCTTGTCGAGCGACCTCATGAGCGTTGAAGGACAAGAGGAAGTGAAATGGTGTAATCAATAAAAGTTCTTTTGGACTGTGATTTTTTTCTGACTAAGATTACAAGTTTTTTAATTATCAATCAATAGATATCCGTAGCAATGTGAATATTTTTATGAATACATTGTTTCTCATGGGCATAGATAATAATGACAAATTAGAATTAATTAATTTTGTCTTATGTTACAGACCAATTTTGATAGAAGTTTGGTTTCAAAAACAGGCTGTGCAAGTTACCCCTATGACAAAGATGTTGGCTTTGCCTAAAGTATGATGCAATAACGTTGTTTTCCAATCAATATTTTTATAAATACTTTTTCGAAATTACTTTGGAACGCTAAGAGTGCGGTTCAGTGAGTTACAGACACGTGAGCCCCATATATTTCATACAGCATAATAAAAACCCGAAAAAACATGTGCAAGTTACCCCATTTTACGGTATCTAAATTTAACTTTTTATGTAATCGAAATATTTCTAATTCAATTTATGAGAGTCTAGATAATGAGGTTAAACTTTCTCCGGGTTCAACTTAGCCAGGCCAAGGAGTTATGAAACAAATCAAGCAGATGAACTTTGTGATGCTTGTGGTCTAGAAAAAACAAGCACTAGAAAAAGAATTAGAAAACAATCGAAATGCTTAAAAGACAGTGTAGTTATGTCTTCGCTAGGATCCTCTTCCATTATTGATTTCCGCACACAAGTATTTTATCCGATAATTGATCTTTGCATGAACGAGTTGAACCGATGATTTAATGAGGAAAATAAGGTTATCATGAAAGGTATATCAGCACTGACCCCTGGAAGCAAAGATTTTTTAAACTGGGATATCATCCGACCCTTCGCAGAAATTTGCAATGCTCAACAAGACGATCTTGATATTGAGGTAAAAAGTATGATGCGATTACTATCAAGAAAAAAGGATGGCATTGATCATTGTCCTTAGTGTTATTTTCTCTGTTTATGCATAAAATAGTATCACGAATAGCAATTACTTTTGTAGACCTATCTCATTTCAGTTTTTGCTCGTATCTTTTGTAAATGTAGGCCCAATACTGATATAAACGAAGTTATAACTTGCAACCTCTATCCATTTGCTTTTGTACATAAATGACATTGTTTCTTGAAAATCGCGTCATAACACGTTAGGAAAAGTACATGTGCATCTCAAATCTTTCGAAGTTTTATGACATATGCATGCGGCAGTTCCTTGTCCTCACCATTTGTACATAAAAAATTATAATATTTTCTCTATATATCTTTTTCTCAAATTAAATTTGGAAAACAAATGCATAAAGTTCCTACATAGGCTCTGATTATTTGAGTTGCATGCATGCATCAACATTAAATCGATTAACATAGTTGATAGCTTTTATGGTGTAGTCGAGAACTCCTAGAAAATAGAGTGCATGATGAAGGTCATCATCACGCACGCTACATGAGTCAAAGCATCCTCGTATTTATACAACACGTAGCGTTTAGCAAGCGAAGATGCTTTCAGTTCATAGCTACTTATTTACGAATTTTAATTGTTCCCGCAAGAAGAAATTTAACAAACCGGTACAAAACTTGCTACCTGCTCTTATGCAATGTACACGAGGTAAGCCAACAGGCATTTGTTTCAAAATTCTCAAAGTTAACATACACGCATTACGCAAGATTTTGAAAGAAAATCATAGATATACTCGTTATTAATAATTTAATAAATTTCAGATATAGAAACACATTTTCGGTGATAGTTAACATGTAAATTGTCTGAAAGAAGAAATCGGACATATGTGTAAGTGCATAACAAAGTGTGCATCGATTGCACAATTTTTTGTGTGTGCAAAAATTGCACATTTACAACTCAATTACACAATTGACATGTGCAATGTGCATGTATAGCCCACAAGTAGGCATAGCTATTCATAGATTACAATAATTAGCCGGTATATCCTGTCGGCACCTCGGTTAAAACCGTCGGCACAACGCTTCCATGGACCCCCCAGCTCTAGGATCCTGGCGCCACCACTGCAGCTGTGATCATGAACTTCGTGTGATTGTTGTTTACAGACAAATGACGAGCAGTTGTCCAATTCTGAGGCTGCAAATGTTCTACAAGTCAGATAATAGGAGTTTTACACACTCAACGCTATGCGACGTTAGTGAGAACAGGGGAGCAAGAGAAGATCGTTGACGATGCAACACTTCCGGGTGTCAACAACAGAAATGTGTGTGTGGGGGGGGAATGATTGAAGTATCAAAAATGGGGCATACTCAAATGGGGTATAGGCTATAGGGGGTACTTGAGAAAAGTACTTTTTGAAATTTTGCACTTTTAAAAATAGTCTTCAATGAGTAGCCCAACATGTTAACTAAAGTTAAATTCTTTGTATCCTTGCATACAAAGGTCAAGAGAGACATTTTTATGCCATATTCTGTTTTTGCCTTTTGTTGTCTAGCATATTGACACATGCATGTAGTACACTCTTTGTGCATGTAAACTACAAAGTACCCTGAATGACATTGATAAAAAATTCATTACATGATTTTTAGATGCAGATTCCTCAACAAGCATAGGCAGGCCGCGATCTTCATTTTTAGGCATTCAACTTATCTGCCGCCTGCCGGTAATCGAACATGCAGTCTGACACACAAGCAACCGTCAGCAAACCAATGAGCATATTTTATTTATTTTTATTGCATTTTATTTTAGCAACCCCATTTTCCCTGAATAGGAGGTAGGGGAGAAATGTCACACACAAGAATAACAATTCATTATCAAAAAAGCAGTCAGCAGTCACATCATTATCTCCACACTTTTTGACGCGTCATTGACAATTTGCCGCCATTTCACTCTGTCCTTCGCCTTCTCCTTCCAAGTCCCCCAGTCTTCTTTTGTGCGCTCCAGGTCTCATTTGATACAGTCCTTCCAGCGAATCCTTGGCCGTCCCCTTCTTCTTGTCATTGTGTCATCCATCTCTTCCACTTGCTTCACTACCCTTTCGTCTCCCGTCTTTACCACATGCCCTGCCCACCTCCAGTCTCTTTTCCACCACTTTCTGTGTCACCGTTTTCTTCAATCCCACTTCATCTCTCAGCTCCGCCATTCTTCGTTTCTCCACCAACCTTACATCACAGATGCGCCTTATCCAGTTATTTTCACTCACTTGCAACAACTTTTGCTGCTGCTCGGTAGTGCCATCGCTTCTAGTCCGTATGTCAATGCTGGCAAGACACATGTTTCCAAAACCTTTCCTCGTATCCTCTCACCAATTTTTCTGTCCGCAAGCCAGGGATGCGGAGTCCCATCATTTTGATAGGACTCCGACTCCGGGGTTGATAGGACTCCGACTCCGGGTTGCAAGCATAGCCTAGTTTTTGGAAAAAACTGGTAACCTACAGCATAGTTCATTATATGCTTACCTGAACTTATGTTTAGTGATCATTCCTGTATCAATTATCAATTTATCAATCATTTTCGATGAGTCTATCAAATGTCGCTTTAAGTTGGATGCATGCGACTCGACTCCTCCCATCTTGTTGATGTTAGATTCACACGGTTTTTCTCCAGTCTCTACCAGACAGGAAAATACCCCCTTCTTCAAAAATATGAGTACACTTTCGATTTCAATATGCGCTTTAGAGGAGCCATCACATACACGATTAACGTGAGGGTAAGAGGTAATGTTCTCAAACAAACTAGCAATTCATTTTTGTCTCTGATCTGATCTTTGTCGCGTAGGTGTGATCGAGGCTAGGAAGGCTTGTCTTCTCTACTAAATCACCGAGTGAAAAGACAATCCTTTTTTACTATCACGGTTCATTCGCTCAACTATTGCAAGCTTTGCATGTACTGCTGTCTCTGTACTTTTGTTTGACGGAGAAAGTTGACATCATGCACGAGAATAGATAATTTGTTTGTATTTTACTTCGGGTCTAGTTACTCGGGTCTAGTCGACTTCGACTCCAGCAAAAATGATAGGACTCCGGGACTCCGACTCCGATTCCGACTCCGCACCCCTGCCGCAAGCACTCCTGCCACTTTCCTGTATGCCTCAGCTCCTGCCTGTATCCTCTTTACTTCTGCATCGCCCCGACCATCTTCAGAGACTGTTCCACCAAGTTACACAAACTTATCTACCTGCTTCAGCTCCACTTCTCTCACACCCACAGCCAAGTCTTTCCACTCCCCTATCCACATCACTTCCGTCTTCGCCGAGCTCATTCTCAGACCATGACACGTAAGATTTCTATCCCAATCTTTCAGCCTATCCTCTAACTCAAATTCATCCCTCAATACTACCGCCAGTTAATCCACGTACAACAATTTCTTCATCTTCATGGTTTCCTTTTCACTGCTTTTCCTGCTAACTAGCTCCATTACCATTATGAACAGAAATGGGCTCAAGGCACTACCCTGTCTTAGGCCCATGTGCACTTCGAAATCATCATTGCGCTTCGCTTCGATCACTACCACCACTTTCGTATTTTTGCCCATGTCTTCAATCATCCGTACATCATCAGCGTCAGCCTCCATCCACCTCAGCGTTGCCATCACCAAGCGTCTGGGTACCGTGTCGTATGCCTTCTCCAGATCCACAAACCCAATCGCTATGTTATGGTCCCTTTCCAATGTCTTCTCAATCAACTGCTCAATACAATCGAGCATTGAGCTTCGTGAATCAAAATCACTCGATGTGACAGCGAGAAACGTTTCTCTGCCGACTACATTATTTGTTCATGATGGCCTCGCGTCAGCGGAGAACTACTGCAATAAGAGTTGTTGCCGATCTATGGGGTGAAAATGAAAGTTCGACGTCGGACGAATCAAGGTACAAGTACCGACAAAAAACATCGAAGTTCGCTGACAAAAATTGAGACAAACATCGAAGACTCATGTTTTTACAGCAGCTGGCACATCAACTTGAGCTGCCATTCATACTCAAACAGCTGCAAAATCCTATGAGCCTGAAAGCACCAATATTAGAACACATCAAGTGATAAGTAAATCTCCCGGCGCAGGCCGAGCTGCCTTCACCCTCAGACACTAGTGATAGGCCTTATACTGTCTCTCGCTGTGCAAGTGCAAGTTTACAAAATCTGCTCGAGATGCTAACAAAATCAGGAAAAGACGCCACGTTTGTAACTGTCTTTTGCATAAGTCTCACGCAACCGGAATCTAAGATTTAGCACTTTTCTAAGGTAAAAGAATAATAATGCAGAGTTTTATGATTTCATATTGTACGTTAAATTAAAAAATAAACATTGATGTGTTAATGATTTTGCTTTTATTTAAGACGAAATACATCTGATTTTACGCGAAACCGCTAATGGAATACAAATTCGTAGCGAAATAATATTTTTGTGATTTCACACATGAGGTGATCAAAATCAACATCCTTAGCCTGCCGAAGTTGGCTCGGACTATTGATGCAAATGGAAAATTTTCCAATTCTTTCAAAATTTTCCGGAAAATTTTTCCATTTTTTGAAATTTATTTTTCGGTGATTGACATTTTTCCTTTGTTTTGGAGACTTATTGTAATCGTTTGAAAAGACTATATAATATTTAAAGACCGAAAACTTCTCTATCATCCCTGCATGTTAACTTTTGGAACCAAGTGCACCCTTTCCAAGTCTATTTCAGATCTTTCCAAATGAATTTCAGACTTAAGATGGATTTCAGATTTCTCTGATTGAATTTCAGATATCTATCAGAAACTCAACCTTGAAAGGATCTTAAATTCAACTGGACAATCTCCAATTCATCTGGAAATATCTGAAATTCATTTGGGTAGATCTGAAATCGATTTGGAGCTATCTGAATCATCTAAACTAGAAATGGAAGATGTGTAGTTTTCCTCAACGAAGATATCGGACAATACACCAGAAGTTAGAAGAGTCTATCATATGATTCATAGATATTATTTTACTCATCACAGATATCTTTGGTTTCCAAATATCACACGAGTTTACAGTCTTATATTGCTGCGTGGACTGTGTGCTATTATGCTTCACATGTACATCAACACATGGAAAATTTTCATCGATATAATCAACGGTAGCGCTGCATAATAAAGCTTACATTTCAAGCTATAAGCAAACTCCAAAATAAAGTGCATTATTTTTGCTCCAGATCTTTCTCGTTGCATGAAAACATAGCCATATTGTAAGGCAAGATTCACGTTATCCCAAACGGAGTCTCTATGGTAATTAATAACGCTAACACACCCTGTGCAGACGTAAATGTCGGACCGTGTCCGGGCTGAAAACAGCAAAGTGCGACTCTTCGGCCATCTTGAGCAGTTTCAATTCAAATGAAGTTTCTATCGTAATTTATATTATCTGTGTTATGATATGATCGGCGAAAGATGTTCTAATATGAAATAAATAGAAATGTTTTTATAACCACGCATTTTTATGAATGTCGGCACAAGTGCGTCATAATTCGGTCAATCGACTTTCGGCAGAACTTCGGAAACACGAAAAACGTAGCTGACTTCGGAACATAGCGATTAATCGCACCGTGACGGGAATCCTGTATTGGGTACTATATTTAGAAGTCCGTATAAGGTGCTCAGGTGGAAATGCCATCATTTTCCGATGTTTCACGAGTTGCATGTACGATAGTCAGTTTTCATGATTATTCATAAAGCATGACTTCATTCTAATGCATCCCGACCACAGTAATACCTGATTTTTATTTCTTACCTATTCTAAAAGGGGATTATCATGTCTTCATGATGGCGAGCCTCCCGAATTCGAACATTGCAATGCATTTCTTCGCCGCGCGCTGCGTCTATCAGTTAGTTCACGGATTCCTAATGCGGTGTGTGTGTGTGTGAATCAACTCGTCGAACAGCTGACGGTGCAGTTTTCTCTATTCATTGAAGATAGTATATATCCTGCCATCCTTTGTTAAAGATTATCACCGCGGATATATGAGTACCTAAATGGAGTGTATATGGTGCGTCAACAATATTAAGACATGTGAGTAGCAAATAAATCGTACTCGTAAATCAGGTGAATAAACCGCATCAATAAGTAAATTGTATAGTAATAGATTCTAAGCCAACCATTCTAATTGTCCTGAAGTTACAAAATAAAATGTGTATTTGATTAAAGAATTAATCGTGTGATTCATCAGGATCGTTGATAGGAGATGGAAAGCTGGATCCTTGATAATGAAGCATATTTCCTAAAAACAGGAGTGATGAATAAACATGAATGTCCTCCATCTTAAAAAATTCAATTCGCTGATTGATGCTTTTCGATAATGTAGTTTGCGAGCAAGCCGTCTGTCGTTTTGTCAGGCCTACGTGTAATATAGTATAATTAGGCAGTGGGTTGTTTAATTAGGCCTATTGCACATGAAAAAGAGTTGAGGCAATTGAAAGCATTCTTATAAACAAACAAAAAAATTAAAAAGAGAAAATTATGCCATATACCACTGCAATTATTCATGCCATTTAATTTCCGTGTGTATGCTAATGTTTCAGTTTATAGTCTCACGGGAGGTTGGCCATTGGTTTAAAAAAACAGAATTTCACTCACAATTTACGACCTTACATATTGAATAAATGACACCTGACGTTTCATCGTCTGCCGACTGCGACAAGTAATTTTTTGCGATTCTTTGTAACTGATGTAATCGACAGTATTTTGTAATGTGTAAATATGTTGTAAGGCTATTCTTGTCACTGCCTCCGAATGTTTTGATCTTACCAGCATTGGGTTATTCCCGTGATCAAGTCAGCATGCAGGACGTCGGGTGTCATTACAAGAAGCTTTATTTAAAATATAAGGTCGTGAATCGGGATTGAAAATTTTTTTCTAATATTTAAGGGATGAGAATTTTCTAGCGGATTTGTATTAGTAATAGCTCGGCTTTAAGTATTATTTTGTTGGCCTTTTTGGGCCTCCTTGAAATGTGAATTTCCGCCGGGACCACATTCTTCCCTCCTCAACCCTGTTTGGCAACAAGTCGCAAACTTTGAAAATAAGTCACAGGTTCGAATGTTTTCACAACATGGTTGGTTTGGATGTGTAAGTAAACCATCTTGCGGTACGTTGTTATTTATTTCAGCTAAAGGAGAAATCATTTTAAATTATATATCAAATTCATCGGGCTTTCTGCTTTAACGGCATGTTGTCCACCCTGGGAAAATGTGTTGTTGATTAACTCGTTGCTGTTGTAAATTATTGGAATGATGAAATATAAAAATAGTTTAGATTAATTATCACCTTCTTTCATCTTACAATAAATTAATGCTCATTTCTGTGTCATATACTTCTCTATTATGTGTCGTTTATAGAGCTCTACATGGTTTATGTTTTACATCATTGTTCACAGTTTGTCTGCGTTTTTCTATCTTAATTTGTTTATAATGTATTTTTGTTGGTTTCAGACATCAAAATTTAGGAGCAGAATATAATGAACCTCATCTACGATAGTTTTGAATACCACTGGATATGATTGTTATTATCCATTGTATTCAAGATTTAAACTTGTTTGAGGTACAATCAACCTGAATCCCGATGTCTACATTTACAAAATTGACCTTCAGTGGACTCAATCTAGGTAAGTTTCATCATCTGAGTATTGTTATTGCTTATTACATGCGGTGAGGTAGAGGCAAGCCAAACGCAGATCTCGCGGACTGGATTCGGCCACCACAAATCGACCCGCTACATACGGTCAATACACTACGGGCCGAAGTCGACCAGCCGAACCATGGCCGACATAGGGGCGTCCGGACACGTCGCGTTCGGGCCGAAATTGTTTGCCGACTTCGGCCCAGACTTTGGCCGACTTTCCGTTTGCACAGGGCACTAGCACAAGCCATCTGGTGGCAAAGGAATGCTCAAATATCCGCGGGCGGGACTCGCATTGCTACGATCGTTTTAATCGAAATAATATGATGAAATCAAGAGTTTTAGAACAATTCTTTTGATGTGTCCATGTGTACGGCTGTTGATGTGTCCGGCTGTGGTTAAACGCAAAAATTATATCACAAAAATTCAAGATTTTCCATTTTTCAAGATCGTTTTATTCGAAATATTGATGAAATCAAGAGTTATAGACCCATTCTATTTGTGTGTAACTGCCTCGGCTGTGGAAGCGGTCAAATTATAGGGCATATCACAAAAAATCAAAACTGTCAAATTTTTCCAATATTTTCCATGGTAAATTTTGAAGCAAAATTTTCCGGAAAATTTTCATCACTAACTCGGACCTTGGCCCTCAGAGGGATAATACGATTTAGTACACATGCTTATGGGACTTATATATATATAATTTATTATGATTAGAGAAAAATTTCCTCGTAACTGATTTCTTCTGTATAATTATAAGATAATAATTTGCCAAAGGTCATAGTCCCAATTAGCTTCATCTATCTTACACTTACACATTTCTGATAGGGAAGCTGTGTGGTAAAGTTCGACAGTCACGGAAAATTTCTGTGGCAAGTTCGTTAGCAGTTGCGAAAATTAAATATCAAAACATTTTCATAATCATTTCGTGAATGTTTTCACTGACATGTAGTTTACAACCTGCAAACTGAGCAAATTGGCTAAATTTTACAAAAAGTGGATAAAAGTCTCTTAATTAGTTATTAAAGACTAGTTACCATTTTCGCTCAGCTATTCATAAGAAAAACAGCAACAGTTGCACGAGTATTCAGTTTTGTGGGCCCATTGAAGACAACTGATGCACTGAAGCCGGTCAAATCTGCTAAACGAATTATTGGAAGACGAAATGAATGCTGTCACTTTGAGAGTGCACACGAGAAGTACCTCAGAGACACAGCTGTCAAGCCAGGGTAATGTTTCCTTCTGTTGAAAGTTCTATGGAAACTAAAGAAGCATTCAAAACTTTTGCCTTTTGTTCATGTGGACGAGTGACACAAAGCCATTTCCTCATGGAGGACCACGTTCTTCTTTAATTTATGATTGAGTTATGATCCGAATACAGGCATCCTGTGTTCAATTTTATTAATGCATTTTGACACTTTTCATCATCAATGTTCAAAATATTTCCTCGAATTCTAAAGCTTTTGGGTACTTATGGGTTATCACCCCACACGTTTTCAAATTTGTGTAAAATCCGCAAAAATGAATGAATCTTCCTAAAACTTTAGGTCCACGCAAGTGAGGATATTTTCTACACACATGTCACAATTTGTGCAAATCGGACAAGTACTTTATGAATTAGGGATGATAGCCTGAAGTGCAGCGATGTCTGCAGCTTGATGTGACTTCTGGCCTCATCGTCTGAGCAGGAAACACTTGAGGTCAACACAGTCATTCCCCGATAACTCGTGTAGTGATGACCAGGCCACATCCCTTACACTAACATTTTTAACTTAAAAAAAAGCGTTGCAAGGTAATGGAGAGAACAATGCCCACATGAGCAGCAATAATGCGTCACTACACTTCATGCCATTGTTGTTGAGTTTTATGTTCATGTCTTGTCATTAATAATTCATGATGAAAGGCTGTTATTAATTCATTGTTTACTACTTGCAAATTGTAAGTAGTTGCTTCTATTTTGTTTTGTAAAGATTAAGAACAGAACGTGTTCTTGTTATATTGTAAGAGGTTGTGCGGGAATTTTAAAAATACAACACACCACGCGCCATGATGGAATAAGACGGTTGTTTTGCCATAATGGAAAAACCCAACATAAATGGTGGCAGCTACGGAACTTGCGTGCTTACTGCGCCCTGCTTTATACTAGAGTCCGTTTACAGCGACTCCGGATCACGTGCATTTACATTTTGAGCTACTATACAATCTTTCGGACATTAGATTTTCCCTATTTCGTGATTTTCTTCTTCTCTGGTGTTGCAACGTGAATTACTTTACATCGATCTCGTTATGGCATCAACGTCTGCAATTGTTGTTCCTATGTTGCCGAACAACCCCAAAGTGAGTGACTGGCGCTATTTTAAGAGACAATTTGACAATTATCTACTCATTATCGAGGCAGATGACGCAATCAAAAGTCCGTTACTGCAAAATTCGTTAGGACATGACGGCATCCAGATTTTTGACGGTTTGCCTGCTCCAAAAACAAAATATACAGACGTTATAGAACGATTCAATGAATATTTCAGCGGTAAACGCAGCATTTTGCTTAGAAAGAAAAGAATTCTTCGAGTGCCGCCAGTATGCATCGGAATCTGTGACTCAATATTCATGTTGACTGCGTAGACTCTCCAATGAATGCGACTTTGGAAGCTCTTTGTCCTCCATGCTCCGTGATATTTTCGTAATAGGAATCTACAATCCTCGTCTCGGTGAGCAATTATTGGCTGAAGACGCATCTAAATTGACATTTGAATTAGCAATCCAAAAAGCCGAATCATGGAAAAGAGCATGTTCTGACAGAAAAAGTTGTGAACGACAGCCAAATGTCAGCAACACTACGCTGATCAATTCTAGTTCACATCATAAGGACAAAGGCTATTCTGTGAATCGACGCAATACATCGAACTTTCCACAGACTGAGAACAAAAAGTGCTATCGTTGTGGTTCCGACAACCATTTGGCCTCGTCACCTACTTATAAGGCGCTAAAGGTTTCATGTCGCAAATGCTCCAAAATTGGTCATTTTGCCGTTATGTGTCGATCCAGTGGGAAAATTCAGGCTGCAATTCCCAGTAAAAGTAATCCGAGGACAAGTAATGTTCGTGATTCAAGCGCGATGGCTATACTGAAGATGTTACTCATTCCATTTATGCAACTACATGTTCACTTTCTGACATGGTTAGAAACATTCATTTGAATGGTGTTCCAACAACTGCACTCATCGACACGGGTGCTTGCTACAATATGCTTCCTGCAGGAACAATTCCTTTTGCAGAGTCCGACATTCTTCCTACTACTACTAAGGTAGCCTCATGGGGTTCCTTCCCACTCAAGGTTATTGGTTTGGTTACATGTACAATTACTTACAACGGTAAAGAACTTAACGCTGAATTTGTATTGACAGATGTTGATGATTCCAAGGAGAATCTTGTCTTGCTGTCTAAACCCGTGTGTAAAACTTTGGGCATGCTTCACGAACTGATTGATGATGAATTGGCCGTATCTTCAGCTGCCAATACTTGTTGCCATGCTTCAACTGAGTCAGGTCAAGATCAAGATACTGTGGACCAATTTCGAGAAAAAGGACTATTCAATGGGTTAGGCTGCTTGTCTAATTGCGAACACACAATACAGGTGTCTGATGCGATTGAACCTGTATCTGCGGCAGTGAGGAGAATTCCGCTTGCACTACATGAACCCGTAAAACAGGAATTACGTAGAATGGAGGAAGATGGGGTTATTGAGCTGGTAACGAAACCTACTCCATGGTGCTCCCCGGTGGTTATTGTGAAAAAGCCGGATGGTCGAATTCGAATCTGCGCTGATTTCAGGTCTTTGAATCTTGCTGTCGAAAAAGCTTCATTTCCTATACCGACTTTCGAGGACTTAGCTGCTTCTATTCACAAAGCGAAAGTATTTTCCTTACTTGACTGTACTTCTGGTTTCTGGCAATTGAAGGTCTCCGCAGAATCGCAGGACTTGCTTACTTTTTCTACGCCTCTTGGTAGATGCACATACAAGCGACTACCTATGGGACTGAAATCTGCTCCTGAAATATTTTAGCAAGTCATTTCCTCAATTTTGGCTGATCTGCCAGGAATTTTGTGCTATGCAGACGACATACTTGTTTACGGCGATGAGCGATCTCATAATGAAAGACTAAAGGCTGTTTTCGAAAGACTTTATTCTCATGGACTGCGACTAAATGAAAGAAATGTACATTCGCGTCGACGCCTGTTGTAGAATTTCTAGGACACGAATTGTTCGAAAATGGTCTTCGTCCGAGTAAAGCCAAACTGGAAGCCGTACAAAAGATGAATACCCCTGAATCTAAGGATGCACTACGCTCCTTTCTGGGACTGGCAACTTATTTGGCCACCGATTTAAACCTCACTTTGCCACTATGGCAAAGCCTCCTTGGAACTTTTATAACAGTTCATCAGATAAACTGGTTTGGAAAATAGATGAAATAAATGCTTTCAAGAAGTTGAAGGAAGAAATTCTTCGTACATGTATATTGACTCTTTCGTGGTTCAGATTGGATGACGAAATCGCAATACAAGTTGATGCATCAGGAACTGGAATTGGTGCTGTAATGTTACAAAATGACAGACCGATTGCTTACGCATCTCGCCAACTAACTGATACCGAAAGAAGATATTCACAACTGGAGAGAGAATTTCTCAGCATTGTATTTGCCTTGCGACGATTTCACAGAATGATTCTTGGACAAAAATGCATTGTTATGACTGACCACAAACCAATCATTGCCTTACTGAAGAAACATATTGATTCGCTTCCATTGAGATTACAAAGATGGATAATATTTACTTTACCCTACGACGTCGAATACCGACATATTGCAGGAACTGATAATGTTCTCGCTGACGCTCTGAGTCGAAACTCAATTCCCTGTGACAATCGTGAGGAAGCTGATGATGCTCATGTTACTGTTTGCCTTGTAATGTCATCGACACCTGTCAACTTTCGTCGTGTCAGTGAAGTGACTGCTACCGATCATACATTACAAAAAGTCGAGAAAGCTATTCGAGATGATTGGAAGTCAGCAGAATACCGCAATTTGAACCCTTACTTTTCTTTACGAGATGAATTATCCGTTTCATACTCAGCGATTACTGACAATTTTGTTTTACTGCGCGGTTCAAGAATAGTTATACCTACAGAAATTACGAAGGACATTTTGGAATTACTACATGAAGGACATATAGGAATCAGGAAAATGAGCGATTTGGCAAGGAGTAGTTTTTATTGGCCAGGTATGTCTTCTGACATAGAAACTCACTCCAAGAAATGTTTGATGTGTACAACTTTTCAAAACACCACTGATAAGATGCCTCTCACACATGTGGTGGAGAATACAAGCGACATTCCTTGGTACAAAGTTGCAGTGGATTTAACAGGTCCATCAGCTCTGTTGAAAGGTCATACATTACTGACAGTTATTGACTATCACTCACGGTTTCCGGAGGTGGTTATTTTGCGAGATGGATCCAGCTCTCAAGTTATTTCAGCATAACGTTCTATTTTTGCTCGTAATGGACTACTACATTCATTGGTGAGCGATAATGGTCAATGTTTTACTTCTAATCAATTTGAAACGTTCCTTTCGTCGAGTGGAATGCAGCACTGTAAAAGTTCGAACTACTACCCTCAGAGCAATGGAGTTATCGAACGACTTCATCGAACTCTCAAATGCCGATTGGAAAAGTTGCTTGGTGATGGGATTCCATTTGAGATTGCTCTTGACAGAATCCTTTACGACTGCAGATCTACACCTCATGACATGACTGGAAAGACACCGTACTTTTTGATGTTTGGTCGTCCGATGCGTACGAAAATCCATAGCTTGTTCAATTTGAAGTCAAGTCCGACGACAAACCAGCGACATAGTTCACAAGAAATTAAGGACAAACAATCCAGGATTGTGAAGTACTATCCCAATGACAATCCCAATGACAAAGTCAAGTACAAGAAAGGCAACACGGAAAAGTACTTTACTCATGACGGAACAATAGTGGAGCAAGTCACCTCTGGTTCTTATTTAGTGCGAACGGCTAGCGATGGAGTGAGAGTGTACAATCAAAGACATTTGAAGAAAGTGCAGTCTGACACTACTTATCATAATGATGAAGCAAGTGATATTTTCTTCTATCAAAGTTACTCCAACGACTCAACTCAAGAGCAAGGACAACGAACCTCGAGATACAATTTAAGACCAACCCGAGTTGATCCATCGTCTTACCGTTTGTAATAAATTTGCGTATATTTAGTCCATGAATTTTGCGAATTACTTGCTAACAACTTCTTTAAATTCATTAAGTGCTTCTATCGTGATTATTCATCGAGTGGTTCTATAGTGATTATTCGTCGAGTGTTTCTATCGTGATTATCCATGAAGTGCTTCTATCGAGTGCTCTCACATTGATTCTGTAGTTATTTCATTATTGATGAATTTATACATGATGCATGTCTTCTCTAATCAAATGCTCTACAAGTACTGTACATTGATTACGCTCTGATGTCCTATTCAATTATTAGATTTATGTAGAACTTGTAAAAGTTTGTGTTTTATGAATTTACATTTTACTGTGCGAAGTGTTTGATCTTTTTCTATGCCTGTATGAATTATTTTCCGTTAAGAAAGGGAAATGTTGAGTTTTATGTTCATGTCTTGTCATTAATAATTCATGATGAAAGGCTGTTGTTAATTCATTGCTTACTACTTGCAAATTGTAGGTAGTTGCTTCTATTTTGTTTTGTAAAGATTAAGAACAGAACGTGTTCTTGTTATATTGTAAGAGCTTGTGCGGGAATTTTAAAAATACAACACACCACGCGCCATGATGGAATAAGACGGTTGTTTTGCCATAATGGAAAAACCCAAAAATTGTCTCTAATGCAAAAAGTTTGGTGTGGTTAATCTTAAAATCTGGTTGTTGATAACCCACAGCTTTTGTGACATGGACCCTATCACGTTTGCAAGAAGGGAGTCACTTACACCTGCAAGTATCTTCCACTGTCTCTGTGTTACTCCTTTACTTGAAGTGCTTCAAGCAAAATTATCATAATAATTCTCTTTTCAGTTCCATGAATTACACAAAACCTTGTTCCATAATGACCCTTAAATTTTCAGTGACTGTAAATTGCACCGAAAATTCATGACTGATTCATAAAAGTGTGAAGTACTGAGACGTACTACTATTTTTCTTTATTTAGTAGTGCAAGCTATTTTATCAGAAAATTCGATGACAGAAAAGCATTTATATTATTCTTTTGCATCTATAACTAGGCTGCATGTGCATGTGCATGGATATCTATATATAGTAAGTGGATGAGACACTCTTTTCTGCATTGTACCAATTTGGTGTTACTTGCCAATAGCTGTAACGCTAATTAAATGCAACATGATGTTGCAATTTGTCATTCTTTTAAATTTGCTTCGCAAACATTCGTCCCTATGTCGCCCTCTTTCCTGGTGTCCGATATAAATTGAGCAAAAATGTTTCAATCATTCATACCTGCGGATTTTGTATTCAATTACGGCGGACTTAGTGAGTTATTATCAAGTTGAGTTTCCATTGTGGAAATCAGTTGCTATATTTACACGAAATTATCTATAGGCTAACTCTTATGAAATTTTGCTGGAATTAGAGATGAATAATTATGAAGTTGTTACCAAAAATTTAGAAAGGATCATGGCAAAAATCAGAGCCATGAATATAACGGTTGTCCAGATTGAGGCCTAAGTAAATTTATAAGCAAGCAAAAAATGTATATGCATTTTTGCTGCGTTTATGATTGCAACAGATGAATAGGATGTCTTGATGCATCCAGAATATTAGTTTAAAGACGAGCTAAATGATAACTAGGGTTAATCATATTCAATAACATTTTAAGGACGTTTCAATGATATTCCAGATATCCAGAAATCGCTAATAAAGATCGACAACGTTCATCATCGTCCTACTTCAGGTAAGCCATTATATCATTCAAATGCAAATCATTCGCTATGGTTCATTATGTAAATCATTATTAAATCTTTTAGTCTTTTAATTCTTTAAATCAAATTGTAAACTGATTTCAAAGACAAAATGGCATCGATCCTCATTTGCCATCATGGGTACAAAAATAATCTTTGAAACATCGCATCTCTAAATTTGTCAAATGATTGCTCTTTAAATAAATTTTCCTAATCTTCCTTTTATTCGATTGACATTCAGAGGGCATGTAGACATCTCTGTCATCTGCATTTAATATTCGATTGGATAATTTTGCCATGTCAAAGTGGACCAATTTCGAGATAGTCTTGATTATACTGTCTTTTGGAAGGCATTGGAGCAAAATTGAAGTATCTGGAGCGTTGTTGTAGGGCCTATGATTAATCCACGATTGCCGTTAGAATGATAGCTGCCGGAGTTGTCTGTACGTTTGAATGCACTTTGATGGCCTTAATCTTCGATGCGCTCTAAGAGGCAATTAATTTTCCCGCTAACATTTTAGCAGTGGCATATGTTTAAGAAGATGCATATGCTGCATATAGAACGGCCCAAAGTGTTTAAATATGTACTTACTTCTCTTATACTTACTTTCGTTATTGTCATTCAATTTCATTTTGGAAATCTTAGGAAAGTTTTATCAAAATTGGTTTGCAGAACAACTTTGGTAGTTGCTACGAAAATAATTTTGAAAAAGGCACCTGAGTAATGGGCAAAAGACCGTTCCAGGCCACCACAAAATTCAAAAAAATAGTATCTTTAAAAACGACATAAATTCATGAATTTAGACCCTTTTTCAGGTTTTTAAGACCTAAATACATGAATTTAGACCGTTCCAGGACACCATAAAATTCAAAAAAATAGTATCTTTAAAAACGACATAAATTCATGAATTTGAACCCTTTTTCAGGTTATTAAGACTTAAATACATGAATTTAGTCCATTCAAAAAGTACCATTTTTTCAAAAAATGACATTTTTAAAAACGACATAAATTCATGAATTTGAACCTTTTTTCAGGTTATGAAGACCTAAATTCATAAATTTGGGCGTTTTTAAAAATACCCAATTTTCAAATTTTTCAAAATCTCAAATTTGAGAATTACAATTTTCACCCCCCTTAAATCATGACCGTTCCAGGACACCGAAAAAATCATAAAAGTTAAGAATCTCAAAATTTGAGAATTACAATTTTCATTGCTTAAATCATGACCGTTCAAGGACACCAAAAATCATAAAAGTTGAGAATTTCAAATTCATGAATTTTATCCATCTTTCAGGTTTTTAAAATATATCATGTGACTAAAAATATTTGAAGGAATTGACATATTCTTAACAATAAGTTTAGGTACTTTTACAATTGTCATTCAAGGGTAGAGAACATCTGCTTCTCGCATTTATGAATAAAATGCATTTCAGTGTAAGGAGCTGTGTCCTCCAACTCAAACATTTGAAAGGAAACAATGTATGAAAGAACAAACAGCTGCTACACCCACTTATTCATTTGTAAAGACGTGGCATATAATTGCAGCATGTAGGAAGTAAGACTTCATTTACAATTCCATTAATCATAACTAGTGACTGTTTTCTTTCCTTATTGCAAAATGCCAAAACGTACTGCCGCAGAAGCTTTTTCGTTTTACATGCCGATTTTACTAAACTTAATTAAAGAAGAGCACAAGGAAACTGCGAATAAATACTTTGAAGAGTGGAAGTTAGAAATTCAATCGAGAAAGAAGAACAAATTGGACTCTCAAAAACAAGTGGAGGATATTACAGTAAAAATAGAACAGTATCTTAACACTACTACAATTCCTCAGTTCAATGTTACAAAAGAACATTTCATTACCATCGAAGATAGTGCTACTATGATTTCAAAACTGATTGCAAGTGATAAAGTGCACCATGGGTCGTTGCTGAGAAGTGCTGCTTATCAAGGTTATGGATTTAAAAGAATTCTGGAATTGAGTGACAATAAAAAAAACAGATTTGTGGCAAACTTGGAACTATTTAGAATTTCCTATAACGTAAGTTATTGTTATTTCTTGATGAACTTATCAGATCTAATTCTACCACACGTATTATTTTTAAATTCATCAATGCCCATTAGTTTTGTTAGAAAACATTTTAAAGAAATCAAAATTTATATAGAAAAATTGAATCAACCGACAACTATAGAAGAAATGAGGTTTGGTTCCCAAGATGAATGAACATTAACTGTGTTGTTTCACTTTTTAAGATATGTGCAATGTACATGCATATTTGATGTATACATATTTATGAAGACTTATTTATAAGTAGTAACACATTTTGGATTATTTTGAAATGTAATTAAATTTCCTTTTGTTCTCCAGTCTCATGGTAGAAGACTGCTATTGTATAGATCTATATTTCAGTATGTAACATAATCTTTGATATTTAAGAATGATTCATGGAACTTAGTAGTATTGCATTTTGGATTATTTTGAAATGTAATTAAATTTCCTTTTGTTCTCCAGTCTCATGGTAGAAGACTGCTATTGTATAGATCTATATTTCAGTATGTAACATAATCTTTGATATTTAAGAATGATTCATGGAACTTAGTAGTATTGCATTTTGGATTATTTTGAAATGTAATTCTATTTTCTTTTGTTCTCCAGTCTCATGGTAGAAGACTGCTATTGTATAGATCTATATTTCAGTATGTAACATAATCTTTGATATTTAAGAATGATTCATGGAACTTAGTAGTATTGCATTTTGGATTATTTTGAAATGTAATTCTATTTTCTTTTGTTCTCCAGTCTCATGGTAGAAGACTGACATTGTACAATTGTATGATAAGATTGATTGTTGTATTATTATATTTGATGCAAAATACACTGCCGTTGTTTTCATTTTCCTGTACAAGAAGTAGACATTATTACAGTTATTGGAATTTATTTCATTTAAAATGAATGATGAAAATCCGACAGTTATACTGAGTAATATAGGTGATATATTACCTCAGGTTAATAACATGACTGAGTTCTTAGAAATATACGACAAACAAACAACTACGTATTTCGATTTAAATAGCATTTCAGAAGATTGTTTTCAAAATATTTATTCAAAATATTTCTTTAAAAAATGGAAGAAAGAAAAATGGAAGAAACCGCAAGAATATATCCTTCGTTATCATATGAACGTAGTTCTACTTTAATGGACATTGAAAAGATTAACATTGAAAAACACAAAGATAGAGTACGCTATATGAAAGATAAGGAATCTCAATTATTATTAAGATTAGAGCATTATAAAAAATTAAGAAAGAGATGGACCAAAGTTAAGAATGTAACACAAGGAATTGGCATATTCTTAACAATAAGTTTAGGTGCTTTGACAATTGTTATATCTTCTGGTGTTTTAGTAATTCCAGTAGTTGCTACTGCTTTAACAGGTACGGGTGTTTTTGCAACTTCACTTGTTACAATGTTAGATAAATCTTTAATAACTAAGAAACGAAAATCATTAAAAACTAAGCATTTACATATTAAAGAAGTCTATGATAAACTACATTACTACTTTCAAAGAGTATGTGATGATAATGTTATTACGTTAGATGAGATTGAAAAATTTGATCAAATAGCTAATGAAGTAAATCAAACCTTTCAATTACAGTCCGAAAAAGTTGATGATAAGAATAAACAGGATGGCAAAATTTCTAGTGATGGCAAAATTTCTAATGAAGAAAATGACAAAATTTTTTTAGAAGAGCTAAAAACTTTAAGCGAAAATTTAAGCAAAACTTTATTAAACAAAACTTAAAACAGGAAAACTTTAAACGAGAAAACTTTAAACGAAAAGATGTCAAACAACAAAGCAATAAAAAAATAATTTGTTCAGTAAAATGTTTTTGTTGTATTCCAATGTTACCACAAAATTCAAATATTATATTTTAAAAATGGATAAAATTAGAGCTGATAATTTTAAAAGAATAAAACAATTAGAAGAGTTAATAAAACAAAGAAATATTATGAAAGAAAATCATCTTCAACATAGAATGATAAAAGCTGGTATTCAATCTGATATGTTTGAAAAAATGCAGCAAACCGAGCAAGTAAAAACTGATTTTGAAAAAACTATGAAACCATTTAAAACTCTTGAAAAGGAACTTACAAATAATGATAAACAAATTGATATAACAGATCCAGAGCACAAAACTATATTAGATGACTATGGATTACTAGAATCAAACATTAATAAGAAATTACCAAAATCTATGCAATTTGAACATTCTATTTCATTTATAGATGGAAAAACAATACCTAGATTTTATCTCGGACAAAAAGAAATATTTCCACAACCTTTTCGAGGTTTAATTTTTTCACCAGATAAATCTCCTTTTAATTTAAATAGAAATTTTGTTAATCTTTTAAGAGGAGCAGATTTAAATAATTATGCTGTAGAAGATCTCATAAAATATAAAGCTATGTTAGACAGAGTTGGTGCAGTAAAATCTCTTAGACGTTATAAACAATTAGAAAATTTATTATCAACGGGAGTTAAAGTAGGGAAAGGTTTATCTGAAAAACAGAAAACTGAAACAACTGTATTTTTACCAGATGATCCACAAGAATTACTAAATAGATTAAATATTTTAATATCTGCAATAAAAGAAGGTCATAATTCTAGTTTCAATGAAATTCATGCTATATTGAAAAGACTGTTAGAAAAGAAGATTCTAAATGAAGAGGATTATAAAAGTATAACGAACCGAATGTTCTAGGGCTTCGCCCGAACCGGACATCTCTGATGTCCTCCAGGGCTTCGCCCGTAGCTGAAATATGTTGTTTCTAATTTTTATCTATGATTTTTATCTACGATTTTTATCTATAATATTTATTTAAAATTTTAACTAAAAAATGTGTTCAGCAGATTTAGACAAAATTAATAATCATTTAGAAAATCTAACAGAGATTTTGGGTTCATCAAAATTTAGTACGACGTTAAAAATTATAACAACTACTTCATCACACACTTGTAATTTAGAACCCATTCTACATTTGGAACAAAATAAAAATTATCAAATTGCATTGACTAGTTTCTCTACATTTAACACTATTCAAAACGTTATCAAAGATGTGAATGATCAATTTAGATATTCTACTGATAAAGGCAAAACATGGAAAATATTAACTTTTCTTCCTGGTTCTTACGAAGTTGAATCAATATCAAATGAAATTAAGAGACATTTAGGTATACCATTTAAAGATAAGAAACAATTACATTTTGCAGTTGAACCGGCAGTTAATAAATTTTCTCTTACTTTAGACGAAAATCATCAAGTTGATTTTAATCTTGATAGATCATTGTCAAAGCTATTAGGATTTAATAAACAAACCTATAGTCAAGGTTATCATTTAGGTGAGAAGATTCCAAAAATAACTGAAATAAATTCAATTGTTGTACATTGTGACATTATTGAAGGAGGATATATAAATGGTAAATTATCAAATTTAATATTCAGTTTTCCAGCTTTTACTGTACCCATTGGTTATAGACTAAATGTAATTCCACAAACATTAATATATTTCCCTATTACAAGAAAAACTATTAACAACATTAACATGAGAATCACTGATGAAAAAGGACAAGAAATAAATTTTGGAGGTGAAGAGATTATGATAGATCTTTTGGTTCGGGAGGTATAAACTCCTACGCGAAGCTAGAGAAGTTTAATTTTCTTCTTCTTCTTTAGAAACAAAAAATAAAAAAATAAAAATAAAATTTTTTTATTAAAAAATGAGTGAACTACCTCCATTAAATAAAAAAAAACTTAAATTTAATCATCATACAAATTTATCTAATAAAGTTTTGTCAGTTATTTGCGGAAGATCAGGTTGTGGAAAAACGTATCTATTGTTTAAAATTTTAACGACTCCAAATTTTTTGGATTATAACAATCTTATAATTTATACAACAACGGCAGAACAACCCGTCTATCAATTTTTAAAATATGGATTTGAAAATAATCTTAAAAAAACAGCAATTGCTTCATTATTCAAAGAATATGAAAAATCTGAAGATGAAGAAGAAATAAGTTCGTGGTGTGAAGAAGCAGCAAAAAATAATCAGTTAGTAGAATCTAATAAAAATAACCATATAAAGATACAATTAATAGATGATAGTGGTAATATGCAAGATCCTAGTAAACTAGATAAAACAATGAAACATTGTGTAATTTTTGATGATTGTGTTAATGATAGAAATCAGTCATTTCAGAGAAATTATTTCACAAGAGGTAGACATAATAACTGTAGTGTATTTTATTTAACACAAAGTATGTATTCATTAGACGGAAGTGTTATTAGAAAGAATGCAAATATATTTATACTATTTGAAATAAATGCAAGAAACTTAAGTGATTTGTTAAGAGATTTATGCGTAAGAAATAAAGATGAATTTAAACAATCGTGTAATAATGCTTGGTCAAAAGATTATGGCTTCATTACAATTAATATTGATAAAAAAATTCATGAAAGAGTTATCGAACAATTGTTCTCTGACTGAAAGTCGATAGAAAATATTTTCGCGGAGTGATAAAAATATACAAATATAGTGTTATAATATTTTTTTATTTTATGTATATATCAAATTTGTCTATCTTAGAAATTAGAAAATTAAAAAGGTTCAGTAGTTATTCCATCAGGTAAAATTTTTCTTTTATCATCAAATGGATCTAATGCTAATTTATGTTCTTCTTTTAAATACATGTTATGTTTTTTTGAATTAAGTCTATAATTACATGCTGTTTTTATTTCATTATTAAATAATGCATTTTTATAATCTTGAAATGTTATTTGATTAGCCACTGATGCCTTTGAAATTCCTTTTAATGTTTTATGTGTTTTAATATTATTAGTTGTATCATAACAGTAACATTTAGATTTTAAAAATATAGCTTCTGTTATGAAATCTTCATTTCCTTCTAATTCATCTTTTACTTTACATAAATCAGAAGGATGAATGATATCTCTTATTTTATTAATTTCTTCATCAAGTGTAGAATTATACGGTATTGTTAATTCTAAGAAAACAGAATCGGTATCTGTAAAGTGTAATTTATAGTTTTTGCCATAAGCAGGTGCTAAATAATCATATATAAATCTATACATAAATAGTTTAGCTAATTCTAATATAGTGAATCCAATAAAATTAAACTTATCATGTTTTACGCTAATTCGACGTAAGTGTACAGCACATAGTTCATCACTAAATCTAGTAGTTCTTTTATATGTAGGTTTCCTTGTTAAATTTTGAAATCTATCTTTATCATAAACTATTTCAATATTTTGTCTATTACGCACATTTTCTAAAGTCTTACCGTAAAATGCATTATTCATTAATTTGAAGAACACGTTTCCAAAATCATCTTTATTTCTTTTAGCTATTTTGCGTTTTTCAATATTGAACTCTATATAATTTTTTAACCACCTAGATTTTTGATAAAATAGTTTTCGATGTATTTTGGTGAGAATCATTCCATGTTCTAAATACCAATCTAGCATTCTTCCTTCAACAACATACTTTCCTTTATTACTTTGTGTTAACATAAGTTTTTTTGTTGGTCTGTATTTCTTAGGAATTAAAGATTTTTGATAATCTGAAAAATCTTCTATATTGGGAATTTTGTTTTCTGGACAGAAAGGATAATATTTGGTTGCGTCTTTTATATAATCAGGATATACTAAATCAACTTCATATACATAACCAAAATTATTTTCACCATCATATGTTCTTTGATAATCTAGAACGGGCGAAGCCCTAGTAGACATCTCTGATGTCGTACGAATATTACACCATGACATTTCACCTGTTGGTAATTCTTGTATCATGCAAGAAGAATATAAGCTATTAAAATCATAATATAACAAATAGTTTTCTCTCATGAATTCATCAATTGCTGCTTGACTATCTTCATTTGGTATAAGTCCTTCTATATTTTGATTAAACAATTTTATAAACTGATCGCTTTCTTCTGGAGATAAAGGTTTCATTATTCCATAATCATCAGGATTTACTTTTTTATTGTAACACTGTATATAACGATTACCTAAAACTGATGAAACTCCACCTCTAATTCCAGATTCAAAAAATAATAATTTATCATATGTATTTTCTTTATAATGTTTAAGTTTAACATTTGTATGTTTTAATCCTGCTAACCATGTTAAACCTGGTGTAGAATAACAATAACATGGATCTATTCCGTAATATTCTAAACACATGTCACGAAAGTTTTCGAAAAGATCAGCTAGTATTAATACATCTATCTGAAGATATTTCATTGTATAATCATACATTGTTTTACAATTTAACTCTCTCCAATTCTTTTCAGCTTCTGCATAGTCTTCGTCAGATAATTTTGATTGTTTTAATGTTGATTTAAATTTATTTATTGGAGGAAGTTGTTCTTCTTCCATAATTTTATTCACAGAATTAAAATCTCCAGTTATATCAGTCTTCGACTGTGAGCCGCAGGCTATATACTCATACGGAAATATTCCTTTTAAAGGTTTTAAATTATATTTATTTAATATTTTACATTGTTCAGATTTCAAAGTTTTTCCCATAACATCTAATGAATAAGGAGTAAAAAATCTAAATGCATCTAAAATTCTAATACAACCTAATTGCATTGAAAAATATTCTTCTTCTGTTTTACATAGTACATTTATTTGTTGTTGTTGTAATTTTTCAGATGAAAATAAATCTTTCATTACTAGATGGAAATCATATTTAGAACCATTATAGAAATATAAAGGAACAAAGTTATATTTAAATTTATTAGCATTAAGATTACAAGAATTATGTGCTGCAACCTCTATATAATCCATTTAGATGATCATGATCTTTTACCTTGACGGCAGAGCCGTCGCTTCGCCTATCAAGATATCTACCTTTGCCATTTTTATAATTTTTTGTAAATTCTCTTCCACAGTAATAACATTTTGTTTCATTAATAAAATTTAATTTTTCTTTTTCTGTTAATGGCATCATCGGTATATTTGTTTCAAGCAATTGTGAAAAATAATTTTGTAATTCTTCTACTTTCTTTGTAAACATTTCTGAACTATCTTCACCATAGTATTGATAATATTCTGATTTAAATAATTCAGGATAATTTGAATGAATGTACATTCCCCAACATAATGGTTTTTGTTCAAATAAATATTTTTCTTTACTTTGTTCAGATGCACTTTTTTCATAATTAAAAACCGAAGGTTCTAATTGGCCCGTACCATTTTCAGAATTATCATTTTTAGAATCGGGTGAAGCCCTGGAACTTTCCGTTTGATTTTGTGTCATATTAACATTATATGCTTCAAAATCACAATAAATAGTAAAGGGTACTTTATTTTTAAAATACCATTTATTATATTCTAAATAATCATCTTTAGGAAAAGTATTTTGAACTGCTTCATTTTGTTGACAATTCTCCAAATGTCTATTCATTTCTTCTAAAGTTCTAAAACTTGTCATACATTGAAGACAAGGAAAATTTTTATTATCTGAAGTTTTTGTAAATATAGAAACATCTTTACACAATATAAAATGACCCTGATAATATAATATATTCGCTTGTGCTGGTTGTTTTGACTGTTCTAGTTTTTCAAATTCATCTTTATATATTTCATGTGTTTCATTAATTTCTTTTGTAATATTAAATGTATTTTGATAATAATTTTGATTTAATATTTGTAGCTGATAAATATATTCTTTATCATATTGTTCTTTATATTGTTGTAGACATTTTTTTAAACATTCATTTAATCGGAGCGAAGCTCCTCTGGCTTTAGCCGATTCTTTATTTTCTTCATTATTTAATTCTTCATTATTTAATTCTTTATTATTTTCTTCATTTAATTTTTGAATTTTTTCTATCTTATTTTGATATTTATGGTGATATTCTTGTAGTAACATTTTTGTTTGTTGTTGATAATCTATTTTACATTTTTGTAAACTTTTATTTAAATTTTCTAATTTTTGTTGATATTCTGAAGATAAAGATGAATATTTGTAATTATAATCATCAGTACGTCCTTTATAATTATTATGATTAATCATTATTGGTGATAGTGTTTTAACAAGTTCAAATTTTTCAGTACATATTATATTTCCTTGGTAAAAAATATTATGATGCATGTAATTTCCTCTATCATTATATACTATTTCTGATTGACATAAATTTTTATTATTCAAATAAAATTTTTTTGAATCTGAGTAAAGTGGAATAATTTTACCAATAGAAACATAATTCACATTTAATTCAAAAACATTTACTTCAATTAAATTTTTATTCTTTTTATGAAACTTTATTAACCTATTATAATCATATGGAAATTCATCTAAGCCATCAGAGAGATCAAATTCATTTATGTATTCTTCTTTATTATAATGACTTAGTCTTTCTTTATGATATTCTGCAGGATGTAAATGTGCTATAATACTCCACAGAAAACAATAATCATCTTCATTTTTTTGTTGATTATTTGTGGTGAACTGAAAGGTAAAGGAACATAACTACCACCAGTATTATTTTTATATTTATCAATTACTATTTTCTTAGATAGTATTTTAACAAATCTCCAACCAGATTCACGTAACTGGGCTTCAATTATACAATTTTCTAATTTAAGTATCATCGATTCAAATATGGGTTGTATATCATTTACATTATGAATTTCTTGTGAATTTGTAAAATGTCCTTGTATTATTTCTTCAGGAATTCCATCAGGTCCATTTTTTGTATAAAGTACTTCTACATTCATATAACATTTGAAAGATTTCTTAAATATATTATAAAAGTTGGTTAGAATATCAGAAAAAGTTTTATCGGTTTCATTATATTCAAAAGACTGATTAAATAAATATTTTATATTTGCTACGGGCGAAGCCCTAGAACCTTCGGTTTGTAAGGCTTCATCGTTACGTTCAGCTTCATCAAATTCATCAGTATCGCTAAATAAATATCTTCCATCTGGTACGGGCGAAGCCCTGGAAGACATCTCCGATGTCACATGTATGGTCTCATCTTCACTATTAAAAACTTTTTTATATTCCGAATGTGAATAATCATCAAACATTTTTTTTTAACTTTTATATCAGTAGGCAATGTTTCTAGATAGTTTTTATAACTATTTAATTTTAATATATTTCCTTCATCAACTCGTTCTACATTTTGTAAATGCAATTTACTATTTAAATGAGATTGATAACTTCTTTTTGTTTGCAACTTTTTTTTACATAAGACACAATAAAACTTGGTATTTTCCATTTTTTTATTTTTTTTAGAGAAAATTTAAGAAAAAAATTGTGTTTTAATTTTAGATATAAACATTATAATATCTAGGACTTGAGTGTTATTTTATATTATTATATATTTCACGTTCTTTAGTTATTTTTGCTTTATCATATTAAGTTTAATCATATTAAGTTTTATCATATTAAGTTTCATCATATAATGTTTTATCAAAAGATAATTTAAATTTATTTTCACTAACTATTGATTCTTCATCATCATAAATTGTTTCTTCATCATCATAAATTACACTTTTTGGTATAGGATGCCCTTCCATGATAGGATACCATTCCCTGATAGGAATATCTAATTCTAAATTACATTTCTTATCTGATAATAATATAATAGAGAAAAATATTGGTCTTTGATCTCTTTTGGAAAATTTAATAACACCACTATAATCTGAATCACTTTTAGTTTTTATTAAAGATGATAAAATTTTAAATTGATTAGATGTAAATCCTAATTTAAATTTTGTAGACCCGACACATAGTTGTCTAACAGTATCTTCAACTATACCATCATTATTATTTTCAATTGTAAGAAAATGAAATTTAGATAAATTTTTATAATTACTAATATTTTTATAATCTTTTTTACCATTTACACCTTTTTCAGATGTTACAGAATCATCATTATTATCATAAGATTCTTTAAGATCGGGCAAAGCCCTAGAACCTTCGGTTCGTTTATTATGATTATGGTCATTGTTAATAGTATAAGGTGTTGTCCACATATAAATTTTCTCTTGTTGAGCTAAACCATTTATATAAGATTTTAATAAATTAATATTTAAGTTGGAATATAATCCTATATACGTATCATCATCATATCTTTGCGGCATTTCTAATGTTTCTTGTTTATAAATTGTGTCTCTATAATAAACTTGACATAATAATTCTTCATTATGTTTTTTACTCTCTATGTGAATGTTATATTGGTTTTGTTCATCAACAAATAATCTAATTTTTTCTTTCGAAAAAGATTTTAATTTTTTAACTAATTCTTTAATATTGATATAATTAATAATTTTAGTTTCTATCCAATCAGTATTACTAATTGGTAACACTGCTCTAATAAATCCATAAACATTATTATGACCTATTATAACCATATTTTCTTTATTTAATTCCACATAAGCTACATCATTATATTTACTAACAATCTCCATAAATTTAATAAATGGATCACCTGGAAAAATACAATAATTGGTTTCTATAGAAGGTAAACCTTTAGTCTGTTCTCTAAATATTTCGGCTTGTAATTGAAATAAAATATTAACATCTATACATGGATTTGTAATAGTATTATTATTATTATTATCAAAACATTTATTTTCAAATCCCGTTGATCTCGTCGAATAAGAAGAACAGGATGATGCGGACGAATATAATTTTTTTAAATTTGGGGTTTCCATTTTTTTATTTTTATTAGAAAAAATTTTATTTTTTTATTTTTATTAGAAAAAATTTTATTTTTTTATTGTTAAAAAATGATGTTACCAAATGTTGGTGGAGGTGCATATATCCCGAATAATCGTGAATTAGAAATAGAGATAGAAAATTATATTATGAAAACTGGAGACGTTTTATCTGGTCCATTGCATCTTTCTATTCTTCCACAACAAAATACAGAGTTAACAAATAAACAATATGTTGATGCACAAATCAATGACTTAAAAGAAAAATATATAAACGATGTTTTGGTTCCACTGATGAATGAATTGAAGTTGCTTAAACTTAATGACAAATCATTAAACGAAAAATTATTAAAACTTGATAAAAAGGATAGAGAGCTAGAAGCAGATATAGCAAAACTTTTTAAAAAGATTTCTGAACAATCAAAAATTTTAATATTACTTTCTATAAATTTAAAATCTGCAGTCATTAAAAATAAACATCAGATAAAAATGTTAAAAGAACAATTAGAAGATGAAATAGAAAAACTTCCTGAAAGAATTAAAAAAAATTTAAAGGAGTTACAAACTACATTCCAAAAAAGTGTTGATGAATTAAGTTCTAAAATTACTCAACAAATGAAAAAGATGAATAGAATAATAAATGAAGTAAACTCACTTAATGAAAAAGTTGATAAAATGAAAAATCTGAAAATCAATTTAGAAAATGAATTAAAGAAAAATTTACAAGAAAACTCTAAAGAAAATAAAGAACAGTTAGATGCTGTTAAAAGACAATTAGATGTTCTTAAAATTAAGTTAAATGCTCTTAAAACGGCGTTGAAGATTAATCAGCAGAAAATGCAAGTTAATAGAAGAGAAATTAAAGTACATCACACGCTGCTTGACGCAATAGATAAAGTGCAACAGGCAATTAATAAAGTTATCTCGAAGTTGTTGTCCATTCACAAACGTAAATCTTAACACGTAGATATTTTTCCCAAAAGTCAAATTTAATCCTAAAAAATGCCTATAATTTATAAACACAATCTTAAACATTTTGCATCAAATAATAAAATTGCTCATGAACCATCTCAGAAACCTGTGTACCATTATGATAGTGTAGAAACTGTCGGAACACAAAAGTTCCTAGGCACCGCAGGTGCCGTCCAAAAAGAAGGGGCTGGCATCTTTTCTGGTATTGGAAGTATCGTTAACTTAATTAAAAATAATAAAGATTTGATTACATCTGCTGCAAAAGGAGCAGCTGCTATAGGTAGTACAGCTAGTGCAATATCAAATGCTGTCAAGTCTCAAAACGAATTAAAACAACTAGAAGCTATTCGTAAACTTAGGAATGATTCCGGAGAACTAAAAAATTTAAAAAAACTTTCAGAGGAAACAAAAAATAAAATTGCTAACATAGCTGTGGGGGGTGAAACCTTGAGGAGCGGAGCTCCGTCTGATAGTAAACATAATGAAAAAACAATTGAAGAAATAAGAGGTAATGGCGTCAGCAGCGGAGCTGGTCTAGTAAGGAGCTGGGAGTAATTTTTTTAGTAAAATTCTTTTCTGTCTGTGAGAAAAACAAAAAGTCAAATTATTTTTTATAAAAATGTCTTCGCTTATCGAAAATAAATTTAGATTAGACGATCCTCCGTTCGTCAGTTACAATCAAAAAAAGAATGACTATATAAGAATTGCTATGAATCCCGGATCTTCCAGTAGAGTAAATACTGGAGGTGATTTAATTTTTGAAGTTGATAATCAGCAGAGTTATTTATATCTACCTGATTCATTTTTACACTGTGAATATTCTTTGTATAGTGATGCCAATTTTACAACACCATTACCAGATAGCGATAATATTGCACTAGAGAATAATTTCTTTCCAAGATTATTTACACAAATGCGTTTAGATGTTGCAACTCAAAATATAGAAACAATAAGTGATTCTCCAGGTGTAATTGATACAATGCTTAGATTTATAACAATTGGTGAAAATAATAAAAAGCATGAAATCGAAGGTTGGTTTCCTGATACTAATGATGGTATAATTGTTGATGATTTAACTCACGCTGGAACAGATGCCGCAGGAATTGCGAAAGATGTAGAAAATATTGCAAAACATTTAAATAAAACAAATAATGATGCATATAAAGAAAGACGTGAATTTAACAAAAAAAGTAAACAGACAGTAAATTGGTCATTGTCTCCATTATTCGGATATTTAGATTATGATAAAATATCATATCAATTAAAATTTAAATTAATAATTCATCGTACAGCAAATAATGAATTAATCTTTTTTGGTAAGACTGGAAAAAAAGCATATTTAAAAATTGATAGACTTGAATGGTGGATTAAGCATATTACTCCTAGTTTAGAGATTGAAACAGCTATTGCAAAAAGATTAAATACTAACAAACCAATTCCAGTAAATTTTCTAAAGCGTACTGCTAGTTCAGTAACTTTTTCCGAACAAAGATTTAACTGGCATTTTACTAGAACTGCGAATACCCCAAGATATTTATTACTAACATTTCAAAGAAATAATTCTCCAAGTTTTGATAAGAACAATAATATCTTCCATATTAATACAATTCGAAGTTTACAAGTTTCATTAAATCAAACTCGATATCCAATTGATCCATTAAGATTCGATGATACCAATAATCAATTTATGGAAGGATATGATGCTTATAGAAATCTTTGTATAGAATTTGGAGTTGAACCACAATTAACTCCTGGAGATTGGAGACATTTATATCCTGTTTTCTGTTTCGATTTAAGTGCACAATCTGAAGATATTATTAAAAATGGTTGTGATGTAACAATTAATATTGAAAAGAAAGATTCCACAACTTCATTGATGGCTTATGGTTTATTGCTAGAAGATGTAAAATATTCTATTGAAGTTCTTAATGGGAAGATGACTAGGATAAGTTAATTAAAATTTTTTTCATAACTAGAATAGATTAAAATTTTTTCATAACTAGAATAGATTTAAATTTTTGATAACTTAAAATTTTTTTATTAAAAATGTCGCAAGCGAAAAGTAATAATAATAATAAAACTGTTGAATTAAAATTACGTAATATTGTTGACAAAAATACCCCTAAAACTATTACGATTAACAAAAAAAAGTATTACATAAGTAAACCAATGATAGAGAATATACAATTACAAGAAGAAAAAATGGCGGGATTCTCCCATTAATTCCACTAATAATAGGTGGCATAGCAGCAGCAGGAAGTGTTGCAGGTGGGACAGCTGGTATTGTCCAAGCAGTAAATAAAAATAAATCAGAGAAGGCAGCATTAGAAGAACAAAAACGTCATAACAGAGAGTTAGAGAAAGTTGCTAGGGGTGACGGAATAGTAGATAATTTTATTAGTAAATTAAAATTAGTTGATGAAGGAAAACGAGTTCTTAAAAATATTCTCCACAATGTTGATGATTTAATTGAAATTAAAGAAACTAAAGATGGTTCTGGAATATATCTAAGTCCTAGTATGATAAGGTAATAACCTCAGAACCTTTGGTTCTTTTCGGTAAAACATTCATTTTATTTTATCTTTTAAATTTTTTTTTATCTTTTAAAATGAATTCTAAAAATTCCGAAAATTTAATTAAATTAAAAATTTCTAATTTAGATTTATTAAATTATCTATTAAACAAAAATAAAAACTCAAATTGTAAAATTTATGAAGGTAACGACGACAAACAAAGTTTGGCTACTACCTACGGTGGTGACATACAAAAAACATTAGAAAACTTTCCTGGATTTATTTGGAGTAAATATTCGAAAGAAAAACATCTTCCTGGTCATTCATATACCGGTCCAGGAACTCGATTAGATATAAGACTAGATGAGAATAATAATCCGAAACCAGGTGAAGAACCAATAAATAGAGTAGATGCCGCAGCTTACAGGCATGATTTAGCTTATCGAAATCATGATCTAAGTTCTCGTCATGCAGCTGATAAGAAGATGATTCAAGAATTAGATAGTATTCAAAACCCTACATTTAGAGAAAAAATTGAAAGAATGTTTGTTAAGAAAGCTTTACAAGCTAAAATGTTATTCGGCCAGGGTTTAAATGAAACGACAGCTAAGCTGTCTGAGAGCAACGCTCGAACTAATAACTCTGAGAGCAACGCTCGAACTAATAACTCTGAGAGCAACGCTCGAACTAATAACTCTGAGAGCAACGGTGGAACCTACGCGTCCGAAATCCACAAGGAATATAGAAGGCCTAAATATTTATTGAAAGTAAAAGTATTTAATAAAGATGATATTTGGAGTGCTGATCTTATTCATATGCCGAATGAAAGGGACTACAAATACGCATTGACCGTTATAGATTTATATACACGATACGCTTGGGTAAAGCCTTTAAAAAATAAAAGTGGTCTATCAGTTAAATATGCGTTTGAAGAAATCTTTAAAGAAAGTAAGAGAAAGCCAAAAAAATTGTTTGTTGATAAAGGGTCGGAATTTTATAACAGAAACGTTCAGCCACTATTTGAAACAGACGAAAGTCATCGCCAAGGCTCAGTTTATTCAACTGAAAATGCAGGGAAGGCCGTAGTGATAGAAAGATTCAATCGGACGTTGAAAAATATAATTTTCAAAAAATTTACTCAGCAAGGAAATCAGAAATGGTTGAAGATATTACCAGGAGTTGTAGAAGAGTACAATAATAAAGTTCATTCTGGTATTGAAGAAACCCCAAAGAATGCTTCTGACGACCCTGATTTGATACGAAAGAAAATATTCGAGAGTAATAATTTGAATGAGAGTAATCCGAATTTGCAGAAACTTAAGCCGAAATTTAAAATTGGAGATAGAGTTAGAATATTTAAATATAAGAATAAATTTGAAAAAGGCTTTGTTGGTTATTGGACTAAAGAAATATTTGAAATTTCTAAAATAAATCAAAGTTATCCGATTACTTACGAAATCAAAGATTTAGATGATGAAGATATCAGAGGCCGTTTTTATCAAAATGAATTACAACGAACTGATTTTTAATTATCATTATTATTATTATTGGAACTAACGTTTCGGGAATGAAATTCCCTTGTTAGGCGTAGCCATAGAACCTACGGTTCGTTCAATCCTAACATTATATCTAGAAATGGTACTCCTTTTTGTAATTTGTACAAAACGTATAAACATAATTGTCCACAATAGGTAGTGCCTGGTGTTTGAATTTGAAACGTATTGTATGTTCTCGTTCCAAGTAATTCTGTTACTTCATTTGTAGGGGGCAAACCGTATGAATCGAACCAATAGTTCTCAGCCTCCGGGCGGTCAAAATAATAGTTCTGCTGATGATTTTTAACGCCTGCTGACCAATGTACGCCTTTTTGGTCTGAAGTGTGAAGATTGGTTACGAAATTTACAGTTATTGATGGAACTTTGTTCCGGGAACTGAAGGTTCCTGTTGGCTTATTTTTTAGGAATTGTAATTCGTCTCTCATTAGAACATGAAAATTCTTTATTCCTAATTCATTTGCGATTTTCTTTAGGTCGAAATTTGTCGTAGTTTGCGTTCCATATAATTTTAAAAACTCATTTATGTTGTTCATTTTATAATAAAAAAATTTCTTAAGGGACCCCTAGAAGTCAGAAGGGACCCCTAGAAGTTAGAAGGGAGGGGGTAGTAGAACTACGTTCATATGATATTGAAGGATATATTATTGCGGCTTCTTCCACTTTTCTTTCTTCCACTTTTAAAGAAATATTATTAGTCACATGATATATTTTAAAAACCTGAAAGATGGATAAAATTCATGAATTTGAAATTCTCAACTTTTATGATTTTTGGTGTCCTTGAACGGTCATGATTTAAGCAATGAAAATTGTAATTCTCAAATTTTGAGATTCTTAACTTTTATGATTTTTTCGGTGTCCTGGAACGGTCATGATTTAAGGGGGGTGAAAATTGTAATTCTCAAATTTGAGATTTTGAAAAATTTGAAAATTGGGTATTTTTAAAAACGCCCAAATTTATGAATTTATGTCTTCATAACCTGAAAAAAGGGTTCAAATTCATGAATTTATGTCGTTTTTAAAAATGTCATTTTTTGAAAAAATGGTACTTTTTGAATGGACTAAATTCATGTATTTAAGTCTTAATAACCTGAAAAAGGGTTCAAATTCATGAATTTATGTCGTTTTTAAAGATACTATTTTTTTGAATTTTATGGTGTCCTGGAACGGTCTAAATTCATGTATTTAGGTCTTAAAAACCTGAAAAAGGGTCTAAATTCATGAATTTATGTCGTTTTTAAAGATACTATTTTTTTGAATTTTGTGGTGGCCTGGAACGGTCTTTTGCCCATTACTCACCTGATGTTGACTCCGACGATCCAATGAAAACAATAATTCTTCTCGCGGTTCGTCACAGTTTGATCAAGAAAAGAAATAGATTGACTCATCTAAATCATTTCATTAAATTGATGAATGATTTTCGGAAATTCTTCACACCGACAGTGTAGTCCATATCTGTTATAGCTTCATACTAAATAAGTTCGATTGGACAAGATGTAAGTACAACTCATGGACATAAAGAGCTGTTATGATTTGTGATGGCATCGCTGCACAAAGCTCAATTTTCCACACAGGTAACTAATGATAAAAACACACAAAGGAAATTCTCCACAGAAATTGCAGTCTGAGCATTTGAATAATCTCAGGATGATCGGAGAGATAGCGACACCAGGATTCCGAACACGCCGTTGAAGAATACTCGTAAATGAACAAATTAATGTGCACATTCAAACGTCGATTTTGTGATTCGTGGGAAAATCAATCAACTATAGCTATGACTGATTTCATCACCAATTCGAAGCAGTTGTCTTCTATACGATCAATTGTTGTTTACTTCAAAATGAAATTAATTTGGCTTCTAGCAGCTCAACATCTGAATTGTAAAATTGCCATTGCCGTGTTGTAAGTAGCAAAGTTCTTTGATTCAAGTAACCCAAACTGTAAATTGCACTGAAAATTCATGACTGATTCATAAAAGTGTGAAGTATTAATTCCTACTACTATCTTTCTTTATATAGTAGGTCAAAATACTTTATCAGAAAATTCGATGACAGAAAAGCATTTTTATTATTTTTTACATCTAAATAGGCTACATGTACATTGTATGCGTGTCTGATAGCCATGAGACTACTGACAATACTAGATATTGGGGGGAATGTCAACTAACAGATGATGCATGCTACTGCTAACTAACCAATGGTGATTCTTCTGGTTATTAATGTTGAAAAAGTTTCTTAATTGATTGAAATAAATGTAAATTATAATCATATTAATATTGGCTCTGGTCAGGGATGGCTCTGGTGGTTCGCATTTTGTGATCAGTGGCAGGACCAGCGCTGCCGGTAGGTCTACAGGAAGCGAGGGAACAAAAGTGCCCTTGTACAGCTGTATACAAGGCTTACACCAATTTTCGAAACAAAAAATTCATGCCTTTGAGTGACTGCCATCTTACGTTTTGACAGCATGCAGTCGACTCACACAAAGTTCACATCACATCCACCGCTACTTAATTTCTTTCTATTCTCAATAAACTGATAGTGATTCAACCTGTGTGAAGTTGGCGGGACCACCCAGCGGAACCATTTTTATTACATAGCGAGTCATCGAAGCAACTTCTACATTATCAATTTCAGCCTCCTGAGCACGAATCTGAGTTATTTTGAGAAATTCAAGTTTTAAGATAAATGTGGCCAATTTCACAGTCTCTCTGATAGGCGCAGCATATCAATTTTATAGGCTATTTCACAGTGCAATCTCTTTGCTTCCATAATAAAGTTTAAATGCTTTCCAAGGAGTGCACAAGCTTCAAGGAGTGCAACAAACAGTCTTTATTGCAGTCCTTCATTGAAATACATTAACACAGAAAGTTTTTCATTCTCTAAAACGGAAAATGCTACATAGAAATCTCAGGAAATATCGCTGATATAGTGGGCTAAGTATGATATAAATCCTTATGTAAAGAACTGGTGCAGATACGTATATAAATTAGATACATACTATAGTATGCATGTAAATGAGAAATCTGAAACTTTTCAGGAGCATATCAACTTTTTAGTCTGTAGCTTAGAAATCTTTGATATTGGAATTGATTCATTTAGTTATTCATAAATAATTAAAAATACTTTGTCAACTCAAAACAATATTCATACGAACCCATGATAAATGCTCGAATTTACATGTGATGGGTCAATAATACTTATTACGATAATATGCTAACTTGTAGGCCTATAGATATTTAACAGCTTATTATAAATGAGGTTTACTACATGTAGTTATCGATAACTTTATTGGTAGATATATTCTATATCAAAAAACGTGCTCAGCATTAATAAGGAAAGGTGTTCGATTAGTTAATCTTCGATATTTTATTACGTAGTTCATGACCCCTACCGGGCAATGTAGCAAATTTGCTACAAATTCAAAATTCCAGGTAATTGTTCAAATGTAATGTTCAAAATTGTAATGTGATGTTTCGAGATTCTGCAGAAGGTAAAAAATAACAAATAATTTTTTTATCGAATATTTCAAAATGTGCCCGGTAGAGGGTTAATTTTAATTTTTCGGATATAAATGGCTGTTTTCACGCCGGGCATGCAGCAAATTTGGAATCAACATACTCGAAAACCCCCAAATCGCCAAAAATTAACATATAAATTGCTTTCAAGGTCACGATTTTTTCAAAATGCGAAGCTTCTTTATCAAAATCATTTCACTGAACACAATTTTTATGTAGAGTGAATTGCATACAGATTATTCAATCACCGATGATTATTCACCTGAGAAATTATCAATTTTAGTGAAACGCAGATGCTGGGTGATTATGCAGTGTTTGCTTGATCAAATTTCTATTCAAATCATGTAAATATTTTGAACCAAGCAGCAAAGCTTTCAATATCAAATCAGCTTATCTTATGAATAATTTCTCTGTAAAACAGGGAATATGGGAGAAATAACGATGACAATACTAGGAACAGAATGATGTACCGCACCACTGTTTGTGTAATTAGACAGTGTTGCTGAAACCTATTCTGCATTAGTCTCACTCAATGTCTAGCAATTCATTATTCAAAGCAAAAACCTCAGATATGCAATCGTGGAGCAGCATTAGAGAATTTAGCGACAAAGGTAGTTGAAGAGAGAAAAATATGTCAACGCATTTCAGCTAAACTTGTCTTCAAAGCTTGCTTTAGAAATTGCAATTATTTCCGCGTATGTTGAATTTATGCCACGTAGCATTCCTCATATAATTGCTGCTACTGCACAGTAAACGACCACAGTTGTCGACATGCGTTCCTCCACTTGTCTGCACATTTGTCTGTTTATCTCATTCTATCGAATTACTCAATCAGCGGAGAAAAACTTGGCATTAGGGAAATCGACAGTGCAAACCCACGGAAGAACCTCAGACCGTGCTGTAGATGGAAATACAAATGGCGATTATATGGCTAGTTCTTGCGCGAATATAGCCGCACCAAATAAAGTAGTTTCCACTTGGAGTGTTGATTTGGGAGCGCAACACTATGTCAAAGAAGTCATCATTTTTAATCGGAAGGATTGCTGTCAAAGTGACCTCAGAGACAGTAGAGTATTTTTGGGTGCAACAAGTCGAGTCAAAAACATTCACCATAAGCTACGTTCTAGAATCAAGAATCAATTTCTATGTGGAGAAATTTATGAATCGACGAATGGCGTGGATAACATAACCGTAAATTGCTATAACAACCGAGGGCGATATCTAACGATAGTGAATGAGGGAAGATTTTATCTATGTGAAGTTCAAGTCATAGAAGGAGGTAAGTGAAGAGAAATAATTCTGACTGTGTATTGTAAATAAAAGGACATTGCACCATGGGGTTGGAACCGGCCGCAAATCTTGAAGACCGAAGTACCGGCAGGCCGGTTTTAGTGACGCCGTCCGTCCTGCCGGTTGATTCAATTAGACCCATGTGGACCGTTGACGACATTCATTCTAGAATAAATTGCTTAGTCAATCATTGCAACACAAAGAACATGTAAATGCAACATAATTTGAGAGCATCCACACGTATGTCTTGTGACAAAGATTGCAAACTTTTCTTGAAACAGTTCATAAATGATTACTGGAAACTTATACGGCATGTATATGTACACAGTGAACCTTTCGGGTACAAAAATGGGGACATTTGTTGCCAACGATCAGGATCCAAATGTTGTCCCCTTCTTCCCCTTCTTGGCTGCTATAGTGAACCTCTTTTGGCTCCTTCAGTGAACCATTCGTCCTCTTCTTGTCTGCTACATCGTCTTCTCTGTGGCACCTTCGTCCTCTCGTTAATTACTCTTGCACTTACCTCTTTGACTGAATATCCTAGAGAAATGAAAACAATTACTTGGATTTATACTTTCTTCTTATAACTTGAACAATTAAATAAAGACTCACAACACTTTTTGAAACGGAAACGATTACAATCTATAATAGGAATTCGTTTTAACTTCTTTCAAGGGCAAACATTGAATTGTACACTGTTCCTTTAGAGTTCAGTCAAATTCTTTCCGTCCTTTTAGAAATCAAGTAATTTTCAAAAGAAAATTATCAACTGACTTGACATTTTTTCAAAGATTACGAAGTATGTGCAAGCCCCTGTGTTGACTTTTTTAATTTATTGCAGCGGAGACATGTATAAGAAGGGCATTTAAGTATGAAAAATTAATCATTCATAAAATCAAATGAAGGTGGCAACGTTGTAACTTCACATGGTATTCAATATTGTACGGTATCTCATGATACCAAATCTGATTGCGAAGAACTTTTGAGTCTAAACTAATCTCAGAGGGAAAGACAACTACAAACCAAATACTTAGACTAACTAATTTTTGCATTGCGCTATGCTTTACATCATTATCAATTTCATTATTTGATATACTTGAAGTTGTCTAACTTGAATTCAGTTATGTTCCCTGTTGGGTAGAAACCTGAAGTCAAGTGATGCCGTATGAGCCAATATATAAACGTTTAGATGATGTCTATTTACTACGACGTCACTGAACTTGTTAGGAATGTGGGTATTTAAATTATTACCACTTAACATCTTGTATACGAGACCTACCATGTCTTCGTAACCTTCACTAAATGACAAGCAAGCTGATTATTTTCTTTAGAAAATTGCTCGACTACTAAAAGGAGTGAGAAGAACTCCATAAGGAAAACACAATCTGCAAAACAAAATACAACAACATGAAACTAAAAAAATCAAAAAATGCAAATTGCGGCAACTACTGAGCGGATAAATTCCACCTGCAGCGAAATACTATCAAATTTCTTAATGTGTAGATAATGTAACAATTGCAAAATGCAAAAACATGAGATTTAGGTACTCCATCTGAAGTTGTTCTATAAGGTTATAAATAGCTCATAATTTCATAATTGCTTTATAAACATGTCTACAACGGTGAAAATGTGGAAGTCCAAAAAGCACGTGAAGTCTACCCATCGTTCACGCTTTAGAATATATGATTTAGACTAGGTTTATCGTGAAATAAATGCTGCATGTCGTTGTTGCTACTTGTCTAGTAATATTTACACGACTCCTAATCACCTCAACTCCATGAACCAAGTTGATAAACTTCACTTTAATCAAACGATGTGTAATATGCAAACATGCTGACTTATGCATCTCAAACATAGCTATATTTGCTTTCATGATTTACGTGTTATTATTTCGGATTGATAATAAGCTTAATTCCAATATTAAATAATGCATAATGTTTGATGGTCAAATACTGATTGATTATTTATGAAATGCCTTATACTTACGTGTATTAAGATCGAATTCAATATTGTAAGTTTGACTCTTAAATGCCACTATCTCTCTACTTAGTAAAAAGAGAGAGAGAGAGAATCATCAAAATATATATCATTACAATGCAAGTTTATACTATACAAATTCAAAAAAGCAAAAATATTAGTATCAACTAGCGTTTGAAATAAAACACTGCAAAATAAGACATAGTTTGGTAGTCCAAATGACAAAATGTCATCCAACTGTGCGAGAAACATACAAGTGTTAAAAAATGTTTTCTAAAACATGGATCTGGAATAAAGTCTAGTGGCCCGCGAGAAAAAAGAATTTCCTCCTCTAACTGTCCGTGTTCTAGGCAAGCAAAAACGAACTGTGTAAAACAGGCAACGGGGTACACAGCATTTCAGAGGATGGTCGTTGGATGCACATTTAAATGAAATAGACAAAGATTGTTTCAGACGCTGATCTTCAAAAGCAGGAATAATATTACATTTACAGTCAATATCACAGATAACTCTGTGAGCTTGCTTATGAATGCAGCTAGCATTTTTCCTTGTATGATAGGAAAGGTCGCAAAAACGTGGAGTGGCGTACAAGAGCACTGTCTGAACGGACATAATAAAAACTTGCAACAATTGCTTTTTGTTGAGTACACTTCTCAGTCGCTTCAAGGCGCAAAGTCTTCGTGTTGCGGATAGGCAGACGTTGTCAAAGTAAGCATCCCAAGACAAGGTATTGTTCAGAATGACTCCGAAAGTCGACAAAGGCACTGCCATGATGCAATATGATACGGGCATTGTGAGATCTACCGATGACCATTTGTTTGAATTTACTGCAGTTGACGAGCATCGTCTTACACCGTATTTGATAGAGAACGTCATCGACATGGAAGATGTTGTCCGAATTCTTGCCTGCTCGTTCAACAACAGTCATTTTATGTGCATACTTAATCAGTCGTGCACTTTGAGAGTGTAAAAGCACTGATCCCAGAAGCGATGCGCACAATGGTATGACAGTGGCAAGTGTCATGAAACACTAGAGCGATCTTAATTTCATTTTATGGTCATGTATTTATGTTCAGTGTGTGGATTTAGGGCTGTGTCCATAGATGTAATAGAGAAACATACTCGTTATGTGCACTCAAATGCTAGATTAAGTGGGAAAGGAGTTTAATGCTTTATAGAAGCCTGCAACATATATAAAAGTACGCTCCGAACATTACGCTACCATATGATATGTCACTCACGCGAAGCTGATAGGCAGCATGAAGGGGCAAAAATCGAGTTTCATTTATTGACGCAGTCTCTGCCACGTCAACCGAAGGGTTTTAAATCAGAGTAACATTACATCTAATTCCGAAGCTGGAGACAATGTGATATGATAAAGATTGATGTACATGATTTATTTACATTTGCGGATCGCAAAAAGCATGCTGCAGTTATTGATGTTGATGGGATGAATTTAATGACAGGATGAGTTTACATGTGGGAAACGTAACATTTGAATGATGTCTGACTTACTTAATGAACCGTAGCAAATTAAATGCAGTTGGATGTATCTGGATACATCTGGATGCATCTCGATGAATCCCAAAGCATTCCAATGCATCCAATGCAGTCACCCTTCAAACATGAGCCTCAACTGTAACTGTACTGACAGTTGTGGAAGCAATCGAATGCTCATGGAATGCATCCGAGTTTCTGTAAATGCGGTAATGCATCCCCCCGCTCAGCATTGTTTAATGTGACAGATCTTCAATCAATAGCGCAAGGCAACGACCAATGGCATACACTGCTGAATTTTCAAACAACCCGAACTAGAAGATATTTTGTTTCCTTCCGTCACTGTTCGTTAGACTACCATGACTACTCCACTACCTGTACATGGAGTCGTGGATATGTTTGTTTGCTCAATGCACAGTGTTTTATTCCTTCAATTGAATCTTAAGGTAAGTGCGTGACAAAAAAAGTCTCAATACCTCTGGTTTTACAGTCATTAAATATCGTACAAGTATCAATTCGTGATAAGTATGGTAGTTCATGCGGATCTGACAGTTCCTATCGATTCAGAAAAATGTCTGTAGGACACTTCGATTCATTTCCGAGAGTCGTGTGATGCCTGAATAATTCGAGTTTCAAAGTGTCTACAACAGTGAAAGAAATTTTTTGAGACGAATCCATCTCGCAATTCATGCATTCATACCTCCTCTATTCAACCAAAAAGTGTATTTACAGATTTCCTCTTGCGATTGTGATTTTCTATATGCAGATGGTCTACTGAATCAAAATATCTAATAGGCGCATTCTAAATTTTTATCTATTTGAGGGCGCTTCTATCTTGCAAAAAGGTAATTTCAACAATGTTTAAGTGATCAATGATCTTCACTACTATACGTCTAGAAAAGTCTACATTTGCCTAAAACCAAAGTTGCAACGGACCCCAATATGCCTTAACATAAACACTGTCTTATGACACACGTGCACATGTATACTGCAATCTGACTATTTTTTTGCAGATGACTTGAAAAATATGTCACATTCAATAAATAATTAAATAAGTTATAACTTCCTGTAGCAAGACGAATTGCATCTCAGATGCATTGAGCGGGATGGATTATTTTGGGCATGCATTGGAGGGGGAAAGCATCCCAAGATGCATTCTGGGATGCATCCAGAAATGCATCCCCACATCCAATGCATGCCCAAAATAATGCAACAATCTGGATGACATGTTCAATTAATTCAATCTTACCTACTGGTGCCAGTTGCCGAAAAATCAAAAGATCGGCTATTCCAATGAGCAGGCTATATTAATAGGTTAGAGATTTTGTTACAAAAGTTACCATGCAACTTTCGCGAAGAGTTCAGTCTATTTATCACAATCTTGCTCACGTTTTGGCGACACGGTCGGAGATTTCACGGAACCCATTACTGAAATGACGAAATTGAACATGACAATAAAATGCCGACAGTACGGAAAGGAAAATGTATTCGGATATGCATGTATCTACTATGCCAATTCAGATAATGGAAATTTCAGTACACAAGGTCAACTTTGCCTACCTGCATTTTCTATGCAATGGTTCTGATGCTATCATATTTGGCTTAAACAGAAATAATGCAGTAGGCGCCCCTCATGATCAGCTAATTTTTCGTATCAGGAATTGATAGAGTTCGAGGACACTTATTATGTGACTGAATTCAAATCTATTATGTACTTCAAAGGGAAACAAATTGTGTGTGAATATTTTTCTTCCACGTACACGTATTCAACAGTTGCTGACATGAAGAATCAGAAAATATTAAAATTTCATTAAGATTTATGCAAAATTAATCCAGTAGGCCTATAGCATTATTTCAATTGCTTGTAACATCTTATTATAGGCACAAAATAGATTCTCATCTAGACCTAAACAGATTCTCAGCCTATAGAATTTCTTGGATTCGTATGTAATTTGCCCGTAATTAGGTTACAATGAAAAATTGAAATCAAAAGGAATAGACTGATTCGCACCGAGTGAACATTTAATTGAACTAACCGGTTTCATTGAAAACTTGTCGTGGATCTCATCAAAATACAAATCCAGGTAATTTAACCCATTATCTCCCGGTGGCCCACCAACATTATTCATTATCTCGCTTAAATTAGACTACAATCAATTATTTTTAGGAATTAATTCAATGAATGCAATCAAAAACAAGTTGTTAAAATCGCTTTTGCAATCAAATTTTGTTTCAATGTTTGAAAAGACATCGTCATCATTTCTTCAAAATGTCGTCTTTCAATCCTTGCAGAAAAAGAAAACGGTAAGTCATTCAATTTTTGTTTCTGTGATAACTGTGGGCTGCTTAGTCATGGTAAATGTAAATAATGTTCATTAGATGTTTTCTGTAAAAAGATCGGATTCAAACAAAGCTTTGCTCTAGCTGCAGGGACATTTTTCTCCTGCTGGCATATTTTTATGCCACCGGGAGGTTCCTCGTGATAGTGCTTTTTGACATTTAAAAAAATAGTTTGGGTAATACATCCTCGAATATTGTTGCTACAACTATACGACAATTTACTATGATAATTTCTTCCATATTTTATAATTTGTTACTGCATGAAAAAAAAGAATATGCTTTGAACGTTACGTCAACGAAACAAAAGGGAATTGAACCTACGATAATTCGCATGTTTACCTTCTGCCTTAGCCTTTGGGCTATTGATACCTAGCTTCTAATACTTGCATAAGTTAATACAAATATAAATCGCACTTACTATTCACGAGTTTTATCAGTAATACACGAAAATGTAAATATCACTTCAGGAATAAAGAAATATTTCTTTTGTGAATACGAGTGATTTTAAATTTTGATAAAAATCGACATAATGAAAAAAATTGTCGGTATTTCACTATAATTACGACGACTAAAAGTAATCAACCACTTAGTATTTCTAATTTGCTAACTAATTCTAGACCAATTGCAATTAGTTTCCGATTATCAATGTTAGATACAAGTACATTAAACTGTAGTTCCCAAATATTGGGTGTCAGAAAGTTTTCCCTAATTTTCGGAATCAAATAAATTGATAATTGGAAAAGTTCATCAATTACTTGAACCCAATAATTTGCAATTATTTTTTATCAATTAATTTTTTGCAATCCCTGCCCTAGACTCATTTGTTTGATAAGGGTTGTCAATACTTAGGTATATATAAGTTAACTGTTTTCTTCATTGCAGGTGTTTTACGGTAAATGAGGCTGTTGATCTGATAACGGCCTCGGTCGACGAAGACGAAACAAATGTTATACTCTGCCCTCCGGTTGTGAGAGAGGAAACTGATGAAGAATCAGGTTCGTCAGATGCTGAAAACATTGATCCAAGTAATCTCACTCGGCATCATTACTAGCTCCGGCTATGATCGAATATAGAAGTAAAGGTGGTTTGGATGAAAATGATTTCACCGATGAACCCGAAACTGATAATTTGAACACATGCTCTAGGCCAAGTCCGTTATTGGATTCTGTGTGGAAAAGAAAAGATCTCCAACAAACTGGCCGACCACTTTTTCCTGAATCAAGCACTACTGAGTACAACAACATCACTCCTTCAGAGTCTCTCAAACTATTTATTGACGACGAGTTTGTCCAGCAAGTGGTGGACTTCTCAAATACCTATGCAACACAAAAAGGAAACCCAAGACATCAAATGACGCCGGATGAGTTTTATGTGACACTAGGGATCTTCATCTTGTCAGGATATAACCGTGTTCCTTCCCGACGAATGTACTGGGAGATGCAGGAAGACAGCCACAACACCTTAGTATCTGAAGCAATCCGAAGAAATCGATTCGACGACGTTACCAAGTTCCTACATTTTCAAGACAATACAAAACTGGATACAAACGACAGGCTTTCTAAACTTCGACCGCTGATCGAACATATGAACAAGCGGTTTGCTGATCTTGCAGTCACAGAAAGAGATGTATGCGCCGATGAAAGCATGATTGAATATTATGGTCATAGTAGCTTGAAGCAATTTATCAAAGGCAAACCTATAAGGTATGGCTACAAACCCTGGTGTCTGAACTATCGCCTTGGATACTGCTTGCAATTTGATATCTATCAAGGCTCTCAAGGACCTCAAAATTCTATATATGACAAAGCTTTTGGAAAGTGTGGCAGTGCAATGATGTCTTTGATTGATCATTTGCCAGAGCGACTGCGAACATTACCGTTGGATTTCTACATGGACAACTTATTTACCAGTATGGCTTTGATTAACGAAATGCACTCAAGAGATTACGGTTTCGTCGGCACAATTCACGAAAACAGGATACCAAAATCATGTCCTGTTCCGTCCAAAACAGTGATGAAGAAGAAAGAACGTGGAGCATCTGAGGTTGCGGTCGATGAGGCTAACCATATTGTCATTGTCAAGTGGATGGATAATTCCTGTGTTGCAATGGCTTCTAACAGCCATGGAAAGCTTCCCCTTGCAACTACAGAGAGATAGGATCGTACAACAAAATCTCGCAAGCAGGTGTGATGCGTTAGCAATGTGTATTGCTCATTTGTTTCTAACAAACATTCTTCTTTTCAGATTGAACAACCGAGGTGCATCAGGAAATACAACCTCAACATGGGTGGCACCGATCGCATGGACGAAAACATCGGGAAGTACCGAATCAACCTCAAAGGTCGCAAATGGTACTGGAGCATCATGACATGGTGCTTTGATGCAGCGATTTGCAATGCCTGGCAGCTGCTTCGGCTGTCTGGATCTGAAATGACTCAGTTGGAGTTTCGCAGATCTGTTGCTGTGCAGCTTCTCAAAATGCATGGAAGCCTCCACACCAAGGAAGACAGATAGGTGCCTTTGTGAAAGACCGACGAGTGTCAAATGAAGTGAGATTCAACCAGAAGGGGCACTTTCTCACCAAGACTCCGAACGTAAAGCAATGGAGATGTGTCGGACAATTCTGTTGTCGAAGGCCAACAACCATGTGCACAAAATGCCGAGTTGGCTTGTGTGCGAAGTGCTTTCAGCTGTGGCACGATTCCTGACTTAATCTTGCGATCGTCTGTTCTGACTGATGTGTTAAATTGAACAATACTTTGTTTTTTAAAACAGATTAAAAGAAATAAGCTGATTTTATTTTTAAGGCAAAAATATTAGATTGATAATTGGTTTTCAAGCATTTTGGATACAAAAGTCAAATTCGTTAGTCGCGAGGAAACTCCCGGTGGCATAAAAATATGCCAGTCTGGTTCTTCATTAAAATTAAATTTTCTGAGAACATGATTCAAGCTCCAAACTATTGGTCAAAAAAGAAATTAAAATAACTGTATTTGAATAAAAAATCTGTTGGAGATTAACTTTGGGCGTTAATGGGTTAAAACAAACATACACGCATTCCATAAGGCAGTTTTGGCCTACCATATGGCTACGTACCCTGCGATCAACACTTGCTTTTATCCTTGGTGAAGCGACTTTTGCATCATTTAGTTTTTAGTCCAGTGCGATAGTTTCAGAATCGATCTACCACAATGAGGGGCCTAATAAAACTAATATTTCATGGAAAATTTCTGAATTACAATAGGTCTTAGGAATAAGAAAATCGGAAGCAAGGAAAATGCATGAGAAACTAGGCATGTGGCAATAAAGATATTTTGCATTAAAAAACATTTCATTCAGGACTATTATTATATATACAGTGCAGGTCTGATTTTTCTATATTTTGGTTGTTCTTCTGAGGACATTGCGTTTGGCTAAAATCTAGACAACTTTAAAAAAACACGAAGTTAATAGCGTCAAAGATTCGCAAACGGAGGAAGGAAATATAGAGTGAAGTAAAAGCCCTAATGGAAAATCCTGGAAGAAATCAGACTAAAGTACATGTGATCATTACTGAAAACTTTGAGATTCATGCCCTAATGTAGAGCAGGTACATTATGCAAATGGCAAAGCAGATGGTAAAGTGAAAATGCCAGTAGAAGTGATAATGTGAACTATGTAATGTAAATAAGTACGTATTAATTTTGCTTATAGAAATTTTAAAAAATAGATTTTATTGTTTTCTGATCAATACTTCATAAATTATCCTTTTAGAGTTTGTAATTTAATTACGTATTGAAACCGCTGCACTTTAATTTATTCGTGAGTAAGACTGATGGTATAAAATCACAAAAGAATAGTCCTTCATTGATACTGAATTCCTCAAAACAACAACTAGGAATCCAAGCAAGTATTTTGTGATTCTTTTGTAGAACCACAATATATTTCAAAAGGTTTCTTCATTTAATTTTGTATTAGCCGCAATTAATGAATTGTAAATTCAACTGATCTTTTAATGGTTAAATCGTTTCCCTCTATTCAAAATGATAAAAGGGTTAGTTATTAAATGACATTAACCTTGGTCACAATAATGGATCGCATAATGGACGCATGAAAACTTACCTTTGAGAAGATGAATCCGTGTAGCCATCTTTGGAATTGATTACGACGGCTTACCCCTCTTTGCTGAATTACCGCTTTTACCGCCATGTACCGCTTCTTCTTCATATAGAGCCAACTGGTCGTTGATGAATTGATTCAGAGACTATAGGCATACTATTCAATCCTAAAATTCATTTTTACAAAAATTCCAATGCTTGGATGAGATTGAATCTGCAAAAAAAATAGTCAGATAGCAGTATACATGTGCACGTGTGTCATAAGACAGTGTTTATGTTAAGGCATATTGGGGTCCGTTGCAACTTTGGTTTTAGGCAAATGTAGACTTTTCTAGACGTATAGTAGTGAAGATCATTGATCACTTAAACATTGTTGAAATTACCTTTTTGCAAGATAGAAGCGCCCTCAAATAGATAAAAATTTAGAATACGCCTATTAGATATTTTGATTCAGTAGACCATCTGCATATAGAAAATCACAATCGCAAGAGGAAATCTGTAAATACACTTTTTGGTTGAATAGAGGAGGTATGAATGCATGAATTGCGAGATGGATTCGTCTCAAAAAATTTCTTTCACTGTTGTAGACACTTTGAAACTCGAATTATTCAGGCATCACACGACTCTCGGAAATGAATCGAAGTGTCCTACAGACATTTTTCTGAATCGATAGGAACTGTCAGATCCGCATGAACTACCATACTTATCACGAATTGATACTTGTACGATATTTAATGACTGTAAAACCAGAGGTATTGAGACTTTTTTTGTCACGCACTTACCTTAAGATTCAATTGAAGGAATAAAACACTGTGCATTGAGCAAACAAACATATCCACGACTCCATGTACAGGTAGTGGAGTAGTCATGGTAGTCTAACGAACAGTGACGGAAGGAAACAAAATATCTTTTAGTTCGGGTTGTTTGAAAATTCAGCAGTGTATGCCATTGGTCGTTGCCTTGCGCTATTGATTGAAGATCTGTCACATTAAACAATGCTGAGCGGGGGGATGCATCACCGCATTTACAGAAACTCGGATGCATTCCATGAGCATTCGATTGCTTCCACAGCTGTCAGTGCAGTTCCAGTTGAGGCTCATGTTTGAAGGGTGACTGCATTGGATGCATTGGAATGCTTTGGGATTCATCGAGATGCATCCAGATGTATCCAGATACATCTAACTGCATTTAATTTGCTACGGGTATGACTGTAGTATGTAAATCATGCCACAGTTGAAATACCATGCAAACAGCATACAAATAGATACAAAAATATACCAAAAACTAGTTTAGCATGCATCCTTCGCATGTGATTGGCAGCGAGCGATTTTCATAATTCCCATGTAGCGATTACATAGCGACCTCTATGAATGGAAAGTGAATGCAAATTGAATGTTTTCTCGACTTCTAAAGAATGTACTAACTAAATATTTGCTCCTCTGATGAATTGCGATCAAAGAATATGTAATATTCATAATCATTCATTGAGGGCTTCTAAAATATTGATATTAAAAATTTTCGACTTCCATACATGGAAAGTGAATGTAAATTTCTTGTTTTTCGGACTTTCAAGAAATTTATAGACTAAAATCAACTCAATCTAATTAGTTGTAATCATGTGCAAAACGTATCATCAATAATCGTTGATATTTTACAAAATATGACGTTAGACATCAAAGAACGTTCATGCAACGACCTCTTAACTTTCTGACGGGTGAAATGAAGATGTGATGAACTCATACATGCAGTTGGTACACAGATTATTTGGAGAAACGGAACTTCAAAGTCGCCTGCGTGAATCATCCGTTATCCCCTCTAAATCTGTGAGTTTGTACTAAGATTGAATGCACATAGGGGTCAGGCAACGTATTGGTTATATGCTGCCCATGTACCTACCGTAATGGACGAATTACACAAGGTAGGCGCTACACCTTGACGGGAAAGTTGTTTCAGCGGTTACAAAGCTGAGTGACAAAACGAAACGTATTGGAATGGAATCCTTGGTACTAGACTGTCTAAAGTTATTACCACATGTATCTCGGAAACAGTGTCAATCTATAAACTAATGAAAATTTTAAAGTGTATCTTAGTCCATTCAGACTTCAATATTCTAGCGTATAATTTGCAATATGAGTTTAAAGCAACCGAATTGAATATTAATGACGACTTCCAAAGAACTATTTACTTTTACGATTATGCCTGCGCATGTGTGCATTAATTTTTCGTGTATGAGTGCTGTGGTACACTGATTAAGGTAAGTTTTCGAAAAGAAACAGCATTATAACACATACGCAGAATATTGCGCATGGTGCATCACGAATGTAATTTATGCAACAAGCAAGTGTGGCACTACTGTAGTACAATCCTGATAAAGCGTAATAGCACTTAAATATAATCGCTAACATCGAATAAACAACTTTAGAAAATGAAAAATCACACACAAATTTTCTTCAAACAATTAAGAAACTTATTTCTCCAACATATGACGATCTGCAACCTGTACATTCAATGAGACATATACAAAACTTAAACAATCACACTTCAGATTTGTAAACCTTTTTGCAGTATTTTCAGTTAGATATCATATAACTAATGCCATATAACTAATATATATATATATATATCATTTAATACTCTATATAAACTCTATATATATTATATAATATACCATATAACTAATATCAAATAATGCCATTTTTTATATATCCTCGTCAATACATTGAAAATTGAACTTAGGTGAACTTCAAACATTGTGAAAAAATTATGCTTTGAAGGATAATGACATGAATATAACGTAAATTCCAAACGGTAATGCAAGAGCGATTATCCAAATAAAGTTATCAGCCATGCTATGAAGCAAGTGATTATATCCAGTGAGAAAGAGGTGAAAGAGAAAAGTAAGTCATCATTAAAAAAAAAGAGAGAAAAGTCATCATTACCAAACAGCAATGAACAGAGATCAAGGGAAATAAGAAGAGGATGGCACAAATGTAGTTTGTCACCACATTGAATGTTTGTTTCTCTAATAAACCTTTATCTCTTATTTTACTAACCATGTCACAACAGGAGTGTATACATGATAGCTAACTGTGTATACTGTACGCAGTCTTACAAATATGAAGTGTGATTGCTACAGTTTTGTATTTGCCTCATTGAATGCACAGGTTGCAGATCGTCATATGTTGGAGAATCGGCTCTAACAATAATATCTAGACTGTGAGTACACGTGACTGTCCCTATATCATATGTCTGTCAACTGCTAATAGCTTACATTGCCAATCCCTCTATGAAAGTGATTCAGTGGTCAACTATGCACCGCAGCATCAAGAACTTTGAAATTTGTCAGACTGTGGGAACAAGAGAAAGCAAGTCTCATGCATCAGACTCTAGTGCAATTCGTTTAATGTGATTTTAAAGTTCCCTTTTTTTTTTTATGATTGCATCAGCAGAACCAGAAAGCGAAACGTTGCACAGAATAAGAATTTGATATTTTTTATTAATTGGTCGAAGAAAATTTGTGTTTGATTTTTCAGTATCTTTCCAACCAGTTATGAAACAGCGGAGTCAACCTCATAGAGTACCTATTAAAGGTTTTGAAAGTGAAATAAAAGAACGATTTTCTAAGTGATAGTTGAAAGACCAAAAATAATTTGACTATAATTCAATCAGATAGTAGTGTATAAATTGTTAGAACACCGACGACTTGATAACTTGCTTCATGGCTAAAAACACCGATTCGAGGATTTTACCAAACGTGGATTTCTCACAAGGCGCAGCAAACTCGTTGAAAGAACCCGATTAACTCGAACTGAAATTTGAAAACATAATCAAAATTGTTTTCTTAAAAACCTTGCGTATAGCATTAGGGTGATCTTTGCGCAGCTGTTTGAACTAGCTGCTAGACCCCTAGATAACCTACGATAATATGCTTGGGCCAGTATGAAGGCTATGAAACAAGCGGAATCAAAAGATATACCCGCTATCTAAAATAAGAAAAATTCTGTTATAATTTCGATGTACCTAGCTACTGCATCATTTAAGTGATTACAGCGTATTTTCAAGATTTATAGCATACATGTATACGTAGATCTTCGCTTAGAAAGGTCTACGAGTTTGTAATTGATATCCTGAATAATTAAATCTAATTAGAATATTCAAATTTACAATAATTTTTGTGTTATGATAGCACACATCGCAAAGCACTTGAACGTATTGTTGAACTGGCTACTTTATACATAAGCCAATTGAACGAGGAATCGATAAGACTGTCTACATAAATCATATAATACAGTAGTTCTAATTCCTATATCGAAAAATCTAAATTATTGCATAATTCAATGAAAACAGTGCGTAAATGCATTGCTGGAACAATGAGGACTTGATGATTTGACTGATGGACTATACAAATGATAAATTAGTTTCAATTGAACTTACTCCATTGGTGTAATGGTTGAGACAAACAGGATAAGATGATTAATTCGAAAAAAAGACGGATTTTCATAAACATGGGATGTAAATAACAATGACTGTTGCACATGCCAAAGGCATCTGAAATTATACTGAACATGCAAATGTTGCAATATCATTGGACGAAGTCAAATTACGGAGTCAAAATTGTAGCTGAACGTTTACTTCTTTTGGATGGCTTCTATGGCACTTATATTTTCCCCCTTCCAGTGCAATTGGATTCAATTGAGTTTGATTGAATGTTGAGGTATCCTATGGCATTCCCATTACGCATCACAGAATACCATAGAGTGCCATCGAATTTGGTTAATCGGCAATACATGATATATTTCATTAAAGATAAAACATTCCAGACAAAGAATTGCATATTTTGACTGCTATATCAGACAACAGCTTTCAAAATGTTATCTCCGAATTGTGGATGTGAGCTCGGCACCTTGCATTTCATCATTTTTGTTTGATATCATGATGGACGTTTTCCGACGCCTGTTTACTAACTGGGCCTAGTGATGAACAATTTTGTACACGGTATAGTTCAAGTTTGTGCACCACTCCGTTAGATTAGGTGCAATAACCTAAACCAACAATTTCTTGACGCTATTTCTTTCCAATTTTATTTGAATTACTTGGTTCACAAGAATTAGGACGAAAAAGTCGACGTTCCCTCAAAAATTGGCAGTTTCAAAGAAAGCTGCATTCGGAATTTGCTATTACTGCAAACATGCATGCTGTCATGTATTATGTTTAATTATACTGTGTACAAAATTGTTCATCACTAGGCCCAGTTAGTGAACAGGCGTCGGAAAACGTCCATCATGATTTCAAACAAAAATGGATGAAATGCAAGGTGCCGAGCTCACATCCACAATTCGGATATAACATTTTGAAAGCTGTTGTCTGATATAGCAGTCAAAACATGCAATTCTTTGTTTGTGATGTTTTGTCTTTAAAGAAAAATCATGCATTGTATCACGGCTTGATTTTTTAATTGAGATGAAATATGTTTTGTTCGTATATAAGTTCATGTTAAGCAATATTATTTCAAAATATTACAAATTATCACAACTAACTAGATTGAGTTGATTTTAGACTATACAGTTCTTAAAAGTCCGATAAACAATAACTTTACATTCACTATCCATGTGTGGAAGTCGAAAATTTGTAATATCAATATTTTTAAAAAGCCCTCAATGAATGATTATAAATATTACACATTTACAAATCTTTGTTCACAATTCATCAGAAAAAGCAAACTTGTAGTTAGTAAATTCTTTAGAAGTTGAGAAGACATTCAATTTGCATTCACTTTTATACATGGAAGTAGAAAATTTGCAATATCGATATTTTCAAGAAGCCGTCTCAATGAAAGATTTTATAATTTTCATATTTGAAATCAGCACATGAAACTGTCCCGGAAACCGTTGAGATTCTGTTTACACCTTAGTTTGAGGGTTGAACCCCTCTCAGGATCACCGTACATACCACATTTGAAATACCATACGGAAATCACACAAATAGATACAAAGAATACCAAAAAAATGTTGCTGTGCATCCCTCGTATGTGATTGGCAGCGAGCGATTTGCTGTGTACGCAGGAACGAACACATTATCGACGAGAAGAACAAGGTAATCTATTCAACATTGTTGCCTTGTAAAGCAATTGCAATTACTTTTCATTTACGTGGCTGATTATGTAAATGATTATTTTTAACAGACGGAAAATAACTGCGCTTCTTTTTGGATTTGCAACAGAGGCTTCTGGCATTCTAGGCCAACGCGTCTAGGCCTTTGCTATTGGTAAAATGTAGCCCAATACTATCTGTCTCATTCTCACATTTCTATTCATCTTCTCTTTCATCTTTATTTCTTACTCATGATATCTTATTGCCCTTTATGTAATGTGAATTTTGAATTTTGTGCATGTAAATGTTTCCTTCTATACCTGACGATGATCTTCTAATAAAGATTGAAATTAATTGCGAAAATATAAAATAATAATCAACATCGATATTTATCTTGACTCTTCCCAACCAATAACTTGAAAATATGTAGAGTCAAGACATTCACAAAACTTTAGTTTCAGAGAAATTTTTCCTTTGTGGTCTCCTCATTAGAAGCGCAGCATGTATATTCCAGACAATTTCATCTTTAATTAAGAAAAGACTTTATATTATAGAAGTAATCAAATTCAATTCATTTTAAGTCATTTTTTCAGAATTTTAGAGAGGACGATATATATCTAAGAAAGAAGTTTCACTTATACTTGAGGTTTGCAGTTTACATTCAAGAATCGGTGATTTCAAATTGAGATATCTTCATTTATTGTTCAGAGGTTGTTAGTATTTCAGAAATCGCCATTTATATTTCAGAAATCATAATTTCAATTTCAGAATTGGTCACTTGCACCGTAAGAGATGCCATTTAATTTCAAGCACAGTGAATTATATCAAAACACATCATCTAATTTGATCACTTCTCAGTTTTCGGCAAATGTATGTTGAAATTCTAATAATGTGTAAGAGACTACGTGCAAGTAGTACAACACAATGAACTTCAAAATTACTGTTGATAACAATGCAAGAAATTAGTGGAAGAAATGAATGCTAGATAGGCATAAAATTAGGCAGTAAGTTAGGCATATGATGACGCTACGTGCTTTCAGGTGTAGAGAAAGTTGCATAGGCTTACCTATCACAAGGGTAATGGCCATTTACAGACAAAATGACTGAAAAGAGATTGAGTGCCAACGGAAGCGTTGAGTTTATACATGCATTAGTTGAGTCTATAGGCCTACTTACATTTTATAGACTACATTTTATATTGTATAGCACATCGTGTTAGAGAGCTAACTACTCACTGAGATCCACCAGCGTGCTTCGGGAGTGGATTTAAGCCACGTCACCATGGAAATGCCGGAATATCACATGCCATGTTTTGCCCAAAGATGACACTCAAATATTAGACTTGTAAATATTAGACTTGTAGTAATTGTAAAGGTGGACAGCGTAAGAGGAACCCTACAAAGAAGCGTACGAGTTACACCGGCATTCTATTTCAATGCCGACTACGAAAAGGCGTGACTAAGGATAAGCCTAGCAGCAAGCCACAACTAACATGACTATGATTCTAACAATTTTTATGTTAAAATGCGTCCGAATAACGCTTCAATATCTCAGAGTTTACTATTCAGCTAGCGCAAAAATTTCGCCTGTATAGAGCTATCACGGATTATGGTTGCAAACGCAATCAATAACTTAACTCATAAATGAAATAACTGCTCAGTATGTCATTTATGCTCAGTTGCTCATATATAGCAAGTGTATCGTCTAGAACTACTACAAAATTTGGAGCAGGTGAACTTCACGACGTTTATCTACATAGATTTGAAGACTTCAACTTCAATATCGATGTGCCTTACACTACTTAAAAATTCTTTAAATTCCTCACTAATTTTCATCAATTTTGACACTCCAGGAACAATCCCTTGTGGTTTCGAAATGCAACAATTTGAATTAAAAAATTTTCAAAATCCATCAGTTGACTGCTTATTCCATCGAAAGCTCTACACTGTAAACCGTAGACCGACAATTATCCTACAAAATTACTGACAAAATCAACCGACGATTGTCACCTCCAATATCCTGCGATATCTGACGAATGTTCAGAATTATTATGAAAATCAGGTGACGATAAGGCATACATGGGTGACGATAACAATAAAAGGCTATAAAGGTGGCGATAGCAATAAAAGACTATAAAGGTGACGATAACAATAAAAGGCTATAAAGGTGACGATAACAATAAACGACTATAAAGGTGAAGATAACAATAAAAGGCTACAAAGGTGACGATAACAATAAACATTTTAAAAAGAGGTAAATTAAATGATTGAATAGCTAATTCGCACTTCAACATACGTGTAAAATCAAGTTCTGCAGTGACAATGTTTTGCTTAAATTCATAACTTAAATCAATAAAAAGGGCATCGAAGATGCACTATATTGGTTAAATTTCAAAAAAAGGTTTTTTCAAATACATGTTGTGCATCTATATAATTTGGACATCACGATTTTATGATACAATGTCACTGCAGCATGAAAGAATTACAGAGGAAAAGACTGATAGAAGTAGATCTAAAAAGCTAATGTAATTTAGATCTGTAAAGATTTCGCAAACATTTTGGCCGACTTGGTCTGAAAATGTTTGTGAAATCCCAGAATGTATTCCAACACTTCCAGAACAGGCTCCTGGGACTTTGAATGATTAAGATTAAAAGTAATATAACTTGCAACAAACACTGCAAGGGTTTCAATTGCATCACTTGTTCTAATATTACCTCCGTTCACATTGACAATGCATTCTGGAGCGGCAGGTACTCTACCGATGAAAATTGCCTCCTGAAAAGCAAATGCAATTGTTATTTTGACATTTTATCACACTAGTGCGAATATAGGCTATTCCTGATACTTATTTTGTAATTTAAGTGCAAATAACTTACACATAAGTGCAATAATTTAACTTATTCAAATTAATATCAATAGGGTTGGTCACATTAAGGATAAATCTGACAACATTCTATTTCGATGCTATCTTGTTTGATGAGTTTATCATAAGCGAAAGCTATTTAGACTGGTTGGAAGTCATTAATTTAGAAAAAAATGAATTGAGAGAATGCGTAGAGAAAAGTATTGTTACTTAAAAAGATTGGTAGACTTTTGGAAGATCATAAAATCAATCAGAGCATTGCCTATGATTCAATCATCATCAGAATTATATCTTAACCGCAATGATCAATGACAATATTAAAGAGAAGCCTGCAATCAATAATGAAAGAAATAACTAGAAATTATTGATTTTATTCAAAATTAGGTGATTTAACGATATGTATATATATATATATATATATATATATATATATATATATATATATATATATATATATATATATATATATCAGATGATATATGTAGAATTTCATTTTGTTCATTACGATAATTCATCTGAATAGTTTTGATAATAGAAGTCACAAAGATTTTCTATCAGTTTGATCACATGCAAACTTAATCTTGATTGATTTTTTCAATCAATCAAGCTGAAAAACCAACGAACTCCAGTACAATTGTAGAAAGTATTTAGCTGTTCATATCAAACGTTCTTTCTTAGCATGAGCTTTCTATCCTTATTTGTTTTCTATGGCATATATAGGCTAAGCTTATTAGTTGCATTTCAAATATCTTGTAAATCTACTAAGTAACAAGTCTTCTTGTAATTGATCACTCAAAGTTTCATAACTGAAGAAGGCAACCGGATCTGCCTTCATACGAACAACGAGGAGGAGGAATCCTCTGAAGGCTACGGATTCTGTAAAAGTAGTAAAGATAAATTTTCATGCATATGAAGCAAAAAATGACATCGTTATTTCTACAGCTTAAGAAAAAGCGAACATTATTTGCTTATTTGCATGAAGTTTTAAATCATGAAACTTCCTGGGCACAATCATAGATCTACTATCGAATGCCATTGGGGAAGTGTGACGGTGATAATATTCATTCCACTTTTTCATAGACATCTGCATTTGGTCCAATGTTATAGCCGTGGCAGGTTCTGAGCATTTGCAATCCCTCTTCTCTATGGTGTAAATGAAAAATCTACAGGAATGTTCAACCGGCTAAATTGGTACGAAAGGATTTTGGTTAAGCAGGTACTGCTCAAAATGGAAACGAAAATTTGATTGGTTTAAAAGGGTGCATTTGCTAAAACGATTAAAATTCAAGCATTTTAAACCATTTGTATAGCACTAGTCGAACATTTCATTCCGTCAACTTTGGTATTCAGCATGTGTTTCAAACACATCACACGTCTACTATAGACTGTAGTTTGGTTTTGCGGTGCGTGTTCCTACGGGACAAATTTTCATTTCTTACGCTGGACGACATGACAACCAAAAACTACCGTTACAGCCGTTAGAACTACTCGCATACTATCTAAAATATTACATGTTTATGTAATACATACCTACACAGGGTTGCCACTCTTACAAAATGAAAACTAAGTACGTGTTATTCTAACATATGATCAGTTTTGAATGAAACCTGACACATGTGTATGATTTATCAGTCTGAAATGTCACAGTAAATGAATTGTATTCTATCAAAATATAGCTAGTGGAATAAACTGATGTATAAATCAATTTGCCATTTTCCCTCTAATAATCACAGTGGAAAAAATTTTCTTACAGATGAATTGAAATTGTGATTATGGGAATCTGGCTATTCAACAGAAATTCCAGGCTTAGCACTAACTTTAGCAATATTTTCAACATTTTTTGTTATTTTGCTACTAATGATAAATACTGAAAGACTATTGTACCATAAACTACAATTGAACTTGTTTTAGCCTCAATAACCATATATGTAGACAATCATCTGAGCAACAAAAGCAAATCAAGCATAATTTAATTTCATTACTGCATGCACAGTGTACATAATAATAATAATAATGAAGACTTTTTGGTCAATGCAACAAGCGGTATACGGTATGACATGGTAACATCAGGCAAAAGGAAGATTTATGAAGGATTTTCTGTAAAAGGCGCTGTTGCATCTCTTGGGTAAGAGAAAACGCTGGTGCCGCACTAAACAGCACGATGGTGTCTCACAATAAAGAATCTCGATGACGGGTGGTTACATTTGTTTTTGAAATTTTTGAAATAAGACGTTTACAAATTCTATCCAGCATGAACGAAACAGAGGGCCTCTCAACATTTCCAGCCCAAAAAATAGCTTGATAGTGAATCCTTTCAAGCTTGCGATTTTGAGAAATTTGAAGTTCACAAACTACCAGCCAGCAATAGGATAGGCAAGGTGGCAAAAGACAAAACCGATGTAGGATTGCCAAACAATATTAGGAACATAAGAATTGTTTCTTATCCTTTTTACAAGCGACATGCAACGGCAACATTTGGAATAAAGGTTAGAAAATTGTGACTTCCAGAGCACATCAGATACTAGATTACCAATATGCGCTACTATATAATGTATGTAATTATATTTATACATAATTATGATCTAAATGAGAATGTTTTTGAAGCGAATAATGCAATATTTTCTTCGTTTGTGTGGATTGTGAATGATATTGATCTCCTCGATTAAATTAACGGATTTACTTACTATAGGTGCGTAAACCTGAAATTGTTCAATTTTTCTATGCTTACAATTCAAGTCCAACTGCCGCTTAGAGAGCATTTGACAACCACAAGATAATTCGAAATGAATTTTCTGCTAGCGTATTACGCGTCTTTTATACAAATTCGAAACAACGTTTTCATGTTGCCCATCACTCAACAAGGAACGCTCTCAGGTGGTCATCGAATCTCAGAGGTGACCGTTATCGTGCAATGCTCTCCGATCGTGTGATCCTAGAACTTAGAATAAAACAAAAGATAAACTCATTCGCATTTCAACATGATGGTGAACTGCTGCTTTATTCAAACACAGCAAGACAATCTCGTCCAAGCATTTGCCACCATTGAAAGTCATATATGGGCAGTCACTCGTGATGTTCAGGATCAAGCAAAAATGTTGCGCGAATAGAAATTTTACAGTTGACATATATTTTACGTTACTTTTGGCCAGTCATATATCATTAAGAATAATATTGAAAAATATAATTATTATCACAGTTTATCAAAAGTATCAGGAAATATAGCAAAGTTCACATAATTTCATACATGTCTTCCAGGTCGTTAAGAAAAAAATATCGAATGCAAAATATTTTGATGCACGTCATTGAAATGCATATAATAAGCAGGCTGCCGTGAGATGAGGATTTTGTGGTGATATTTTGAATCATGCTTGACCCCATTCGAAAGAAGTTCTGGCTATGGCCGCATTTACGCGATTCATACGATAAAAGGGATAATGTATACATTGCTTACCTATATCAGTTGGTTGAAATTCAGGAAGCTTCTTCATAGCCGTATAGCCTTGTACTGCTCCCGCTAAAATTTGTTGAATCATCTTCAACCTGTCGGCTAGGACTAGCCACCAGTCGAAAATTTTGGTGTCCGGTACGGGCTGGTAGGGGGAATTTCAATTGGTCGCATACTCCAGCACCATCAGGAGAGCATCATAAATAAGCTAAATAGGAAAATGAGATGCATAATTAACATAAATTGACAGATGAGGAGTAAGATTTTGTTTGTATCTTCTGTCTCTACCAAAAATGGTCACCATTCTTCATCGTTTTTTTAAATTAATTTTTACTGTTAAGTTAATGATGAGAAATCAAAAATTGGCCTTTTCAAGTATAGTGTTTGAAACACTGGAAGGTCCTTGCATCTTTATGAATTGAAGACACATTGAAGATCTAAGACTTAAAGATCTTTGCCACTTGCCATATGAAATGCCCGAATTTAGTCATAAGGAATATATTCATATACAATTCATTCAACTAACCCGTCAAAACAATGTAACATTCATATAATTAAGTACTTGAGGTTCTCTCATTTTCAAATTGCAGAAATACAAAATGATTTTATCAGATTTTTCTAGATTTTTGAAAGTTCGGTTTCATTTACCCGATGATCAAAGTTCTCATCTATCCATTACTTTTAAAGGTAACAAACAGTACTTTGTATACGCTTCCTAGATGCATGTATATCACTATGGTTAATTTGCCTAAAATCTTTAAATCTCTACTACTTTAAATGAAATTCATTTCTTCTTCGACGTCAGCATCTTTAAATAATCTTTTTGCATTCATAGCATATACATAAAACGCTTTGAGAACGTCTGAATCTATTCCATAGTGAATCTCACTTACGTTTGTGTCGTCTCCCCGATAAAAGATAAGCTACTAAAAGATATGTACATATCTATGAAATTAAACAACCTCCCGTCAGCTGCCATCAACTATCTTGAATCTATGATTTTAAATAATCAATAATATGAAATTTGCAGTGAATTCGTTCAATTGTGTAACTTTAACTATATGTAGATAATTCTTTTTGATTTTTCCTTAGTTTCTTGTGTTGTCTCAAAATAAAGAAATAATCCTTGAAAAAATACCGCAATTGAATTTATGGTGAACTTCAATTTGCACAGAAAAATCTGGTTCATTATGCCGAATTTATTATCTAGCATTCAACAAATTTTGTTTCATGCAATAAACTGCCTGCATCCTAATATTTAATAGGGAGCGGTAGCTATGTCCACCATATCCAACAAAGCGTGAATGTGAACAAATCGCTTTATTGGTTTAAAAAGATGAATAAAATCTAATAAGATATCTTTATACCAGACTCTGTATCATGCGGTATTTGATTATAAATTTCATTGATGAATATTGGCTGTTTCATTACGTAACTACGCAGAGTTCAAAGAGGAAATTCTCGAAATGGCATGAGGTTTTATCACTGCGTAGGCCCAATTTCACTAATTCTCATATTCGGTTATACTTCTAACCTCCCAGACTGTAAATTCATATTTTCACTTACGTATTGCGGATTTTGGAGAGGAGGACAATCAATGATTTCTTGCAGGACACTGGTTGACATAGCAATATCCTTCCTCAGTCGGAATGTATCCTCCAATTTCTTTTTAATATCGGCAGGAGACATCATGACGAACCCGTATGTCCAGCACAGAGTATCAGATGCCTGTAAAAAACGCAACAATTAAAAAATTGAATAAATAGCATAATATATTAAATCTCTCAGAAGCTTCTCTCCCACTTCTTCTTTTAAAAATTTTCAACGACTACCCCTGAGATAAGGCCTGAGCATGAGTATGGTCAGGTGGCGCATGGCTTTGTTTCTATACTGTCACTGAATGATATGAAAAATTGACATCTGCAGCCACAGCCAGCAATGATAATGCTATTCCACTTTACAAAACCCATCATTGTGTGCATGAGATACGCATACTTACAATAATATCTATCCATATCAGCCTTCTAAGTCCATATTTATGCAATGAACACACTTGCTCATATTAATGACTCATTATGCAGTAGGTCAAATTAATGAGATAATCAATCTACTTTAGATTTCAATATCATTAATCACTTACCGCTTCCATCCGATCTCCATCAGATATTGACAAGTCTGTCCGTTTTGACATAATTCTGAAAATTAAAGAAATATTATTTTCAAAACTGCAAATCAATTGCATTAAAACTGTAAATATTTTAGAGTTCAAGTCTCCTATCATTATATTAAATTACAGAGATGTTAGGAAGAACGCTAGGTTTCCAATGGACCGCCGATGGATTATATGCATGTATTCATTACAATTCGAATAATGCAATTAATTGCTTACTGCCCAACATTTTGTGCTTGTGGAGAAGCAGTAGTCTCGAATGAATCCTCGAATACTTCTTCTTGAGAATTAAGGCTGTTGAGAGCAAAGTAAATAGATTTGACGTATATGTCATAATCATTTATCATTTGTCAGATACATAAGCTGAACTGAATTTCAAATTACGCTATGTATACGAAATTAAGACCATATACTTATACATTGCCGTCTCCACAAAAAGGCGATTCTGAAGAACACGGTTCCCTGAAAATATGTATTTAAGTTAGGAGAATTTATTCATGATCCCTTGTGATACGTAATTGTCAACATCAGTGGCGGCTCGTCCATAGGCACTGCAGTATCCTCAAAGAAATTGAGTTTATACCATGTTGAGTAGAGCGATCTATTTTACAAAGTGAAACACATGTCCTCGAGTCTTCATATCAATGATTAGTTTATGTAACAAATTGAATCTGCTCGGTATCTTAATTATTTGCAATTTCTCTTACCATGATAGGCTTATATTCCTATGCCATTTCGAGATTCATAGTAGGCCTATTGATCTTTAGTTTAATTTGGAAGTACTTTGCAGGCAGGCATTTTTCAAATATTGTCATTATAACTACACGCTTTGAGGCCAAACATCAAAATATACTACAGTATCTTTACATTGGCTCAATTGAATGAAACTCATCTTTATCCCTTCCATTCTGAATTTTAACTTCTTGATAAGAGATAAATAACTTACATCATGATGGTTTCACCTTCATCGTAGATAACTTCAACGCTGAAAATGTAAAAATAGTTACACTGCGGGTCTACTGTCCCAACTTTTGCGTATCAAGAATGAGACAACATACTGCAGCACTATCTTCTAGCTCATATAAATAAGGTACTTTATACTCTTGACACAGTTCACAGCATTATCTCTCTTCAAAATACGTATGGGCTCGAAGATTTTTTGTATAGGCCTATAGATACCAATAAAAAATATCAAATTCCATTCCTCCTAACATAAGACAGTTTCTTAAGAATTCCCCGGTAATTATCTATTAAAACGTAAGTCGTATTGGATTACTGAGTTAACTTTGTATGCTAACTTTGTAACTTGCTGTTTACTTTGTAATCGGTATGCCATGATATAGGCTAATTCCATGTTGCATGCTGATAATAATAAATACATCACATAAAATTTAAATTGGACTATTATATTTTCCCATTTCTACACTCAATAATGCACTTAATGCACTCAATAATGCATGTAACTTTTTCTTATGTATACTTCATGTGAATATTTTGAACATCCAAAATTTAAATCTATGCCCACTACCGACTTTCGAAAATGTCGAGGTACATACATACTTCATCATTCAACACGGAAGTTAGATTCTCTTACGTCTTCCTTCTTTTTGCATTGGAGAACTTCTTGACCGTGTGTCTCTTCCGCATCTCCTCCATCTTTTCTGTTTTTATGATTGACTTACTTCGAATGTATCTCAAGCTTCTTGCTAATTTGGCTTTCAATGTTTCCTTAATGAAAAATTTCTGTAAAAGATCAGAAATATACGCACCGGTACTGTATTTATAGTCTCCAATACATTATAATAATAATGAAATTACCCACATGTACCGGGTACTGATTTCTGGTAGTATTGAAATCAATCATACATGCATATTGTATCAATATTAGCATCAAACTTATCACATGGGGGAAGAAAGAACAACAAATAGATCAACAAAATCATGAGAAACGTCAAATCATTCCTTTGACTGTTAGATGTCTATGGCTTAGTTGCCTGTTCACTTTATCGAGGTAAATGGATTTACTGAACCAGGTAACTGACGTCAACCGCTGAATTCTCTCTTTCTCTCACGCGCGTGCGGAATTGGTAGTGTGTGTCGGTATGTGACTAGTTGCCTTACAAAAAGTTGTTCAGTATAAATTGGGCTTGAAAATGAATGAGCTCAACTCTATTTCCAAGCTACTCTAATTATCAAATTGATCAAAATGATTAGTCTAGGTATACTGTATTCCATGCCTACTAGAGATAATGTTCAAGAAAGCTCTATTGAATTGACAGATTATATACATGTACGTACTTGTACATTTCAATTAATTTTGTAACTTTTCGCAATTTTTCGTCAATATATTAATTGTAAACAATTAAAAGTAGATTTCTCGATTAATCGATTAATGGCTTGCAGTCCTGTCCTGGACTATTTGTATGGTATCTGATTCAACAGTCACACATTGTCAGTGTCAATAGGACACTCCGATTAATGAAATTTGAGTATTCGAACATTGTTCAAAATCCATCGGGATTATGCCACAGTTCCTTATAAGTTTGCTCATACTGAAAATGTTGCACAAACAGCCTACTTCGGCGTCCGGCGCCTTTAACAGTCGATGTTAAATGCGGTGTGATTGCCGAAGTCCTGTCAAAACAATATACATTAATATTATAATAATATATAATATATATATTACATTAATATTATTAATTATTTTTGTTAGATCCCGTGCAACCTTTTGTGGTAAACAGTGAATATAAAGTGCAGATAAATAGAAATCCATCAAATTCTTTGATCTGCCGTTTACCAACCTAACCTTGAAATTATTGAGATCCATCGCATCATCAGCAATAGTAGAATTGTCAACGTCCATTGAGTTGTCTAAATCCATTTGGTCAGTTTCTTGGGGAAGCCAGGTACTATCTTCATGTGACATTTCATTATCAATTGGATTTTGTGAAACGCATGAATTTGATTCAGGATGCTTTCGATAAAAATGTTGCTTCAAGTTATAAATACCAGCGAAAGTTGAAGGACAACTTCCTGTCGGGCAAGATGCTCAGAAATAGAAAGATATTTCAGATGAATGCATACCACAAGGAGAAGTATAAATATTGTGTACTGTATAGGTATCATATAAAGAAACAAGTGACAAGAATACTTTACTGAACGACCACGTTAAAACAGGCGTCTAGAGAACACTTTGGTCCTCACTAACAAATCAGGGGAGGATATATATGACCAGTCTGTATCAACTCTACAATCTTATGTCTAAACCACTTATCCGATTGACTTAATCATTTGGAATACGGAGGGAACTGGGCCTATAAAGCCAGTCTGCCCAGGGCTGTAGCAGACATATTCGGCTGCGACATTGCATGAATTATAGTTCGAGGGTGCAGTAATGCGTGTTAATTTAGTTAGCAGAAATTCGACTTGATCCTGATCCTTCAAAGATCATTTAGCATTTTACACTATCAGTTGTAGTATTTAGGATATGAATCCATGATATTTTCGTTCGCGTGCCTCTACAATCATAGCTGCATGTACATGTGAAAATTCCGTTATGTACACTAGACACTTCATTGACAGCTATATCTTCTATTGATACAGCTACTTTTTTAGCAACAGTGACTACTTTATATAGATTAAAAGATGATCAGCACATGCAGTTCATGACTTTCATTATATCATATATTCAAGATGTTTTAAGTGCAAGCTTGCATGCTCATATGTGAACATTAAAAGAACGATAATTTCATGAAAAGTACATGTATGTATAAAAAATAAGTACCCGGTACATCAGGCGCATCGTATAACTACGTACATGCATCAATTTCACATTTAGCTCTCTTTGAAACCAAATTCATCATTGTCGATGCTAAAAGCTTTTGTAGTGAAGTTTGTCAGACTAAAAATTAATCATTTTCAAAATAACTTCAGGTTTTAATCATCATTACAATGTGAAAATTCGTCGCTATGTTGACGGAAGGGCGTAAGAGCAAAATTTGACTTTTTGAGATAAGAACATATCCGGGGGTTTTCCATGTCGCTCTTTTCAATGGTGACATTTTCAAGACTCGAATCTGAAGTTTTATATGAGTTTCAGAAAAATGGGGAGGACGTATGATCCCAAACTGTACGAATTGTAATTTTACGAAGAGGCGTAAAACTCTAACGCCTCTTCGTCAGCATAAAAATGAGAAATTTGTAATAATTCTCTATTTTACAAACAGACGTATAACTTATGCGCCCATTCGTAGAATAAAATTTTCTTTCCTCAACAGTATAACTGAAATTTATTTGGGCCTATCTTTACATCAAACACGATTTTTCGCTTTGTTTAGTACAATTGAAAAAAACGCTTAAGCGACTTTAATGGATTGGTCATAAAGTTATATTTGTATGAACCTAACCGCCCTGTGGGAACGCATCTTGCTAATATCAACAGATTATCTGGCTAGGTAGCGATTTTGTGGATAATTTTTTAAAGGTTCATTTTCGTGTAAAAACTATCTCCGCATGTGAAAATGGTCATCATTTATCCAAAAACATGTGTAAAATTAAAAGACGACAGTTGGCGAAAAAGTTGCTATAATTAGTTGGTAGATATTTGTTTACTAATGCGAGCTGATTTTTCGCCAACCGGCGAAATCGTGGATATTGTAGCAACTAATTAGTGGTAAGTAGTAATGTTCGCATATTACCTTCACATGAAAATATATTGTATACTCAGTCTGATCTGATAAAAAGGGATCTTTTTTAATTCACAAAGGCTTAAAATAAAAAAAGTATTTATCTTCCATAAATGTCGCAGTAAATGCTATGATATTATTCAAATATTTGTCATTGTTGTAAATTATTGAATGTCAAGAGATGTTATGAAAATTGATATAAGCGGATTCTCTATATTCTTATCATTATCAAAGAATGATAGTCTGCACTTATTTCTTAGATATATTAGCCATAAGTGGGTGATGGTGAGGAGGCAAGGGAGAAAATAGAGCCTCGGCTGTAGAAGCGGATTACTAAAGAATATAAGAGAGAAAGTCAAAAGTAAATGGTGCCATATAGAGCGCGAATTGTCGCCGGCGAACTTCGCCAGCGAATATCCCGCAAATATGACTGAACTGTAGCATGATATTCTGCAGCTGAAATCCGCCAGTTTTTCGCAAGATTCGTTCCCACAGGGCGCTTCATCTCAATTTGTGTTTTCGACTCAAGTACTTTCGCGATTCCTCGTATTGTATTTTCTTGGGTGTGACTTACGGAGCCCCAGTAATGCCCAAATTTTATATTGCCCTCGAGTCCGACTCGGTGCGTCAGTATCAGTAGTGTTGTTCATTGTTTCGAAAGTAGTCTATGTGTTAGGATTTCGTAATTCATTGTTGATGACTGCCTATGTTAATGAAGGTGAGTTTTCTGTAAAGCATTGTCTAGTTTTGGTTACGTTTAGGTTCAAAAAATTCATGCTGACTTCCAAGCAGATAATCGTTTATATGTAGGCGAACTATTTTATAGTCTTTGTTGAGTACACGCCACAAACCTAAGTCAATGCACATTGCACTTATGTAGCTAATTGGCCTGATGCACAAATGATAGAGGTATTTATTCACCGTTCAGTATATTCATGAACTCATCATGATTAGTAGGGAAGTTAGGTAAGACTGATTTAAGACTGACTTATCTTACGATTAGTGCATGTAATGATGCACTTAAGTTCGAAAAGCAATTAAAACGTCCCTGATATGCTTCAATATAAAATGCCTCCAGTCTTCTTCTCCAGATACGGTAGAGCCTGGTCTTCCAAAATAGTTAAGATATCAAAATATTTCTGAAGTAGTCCTTTGCTAAACCGTGGCTTTGATTCAAGTGTTTAATGCAGCATCTTGAAAAGTTACTACTGATAGGCCTACTACACATGCAAGCCGCTTAGCGCTCGTTACCTTTGTTAAATTTCAAATTTATCTCTTCAGTACGTAGGCCTACCTTCACTCGCAGGGAATGGTTTGGTTGCCAAAAATAGCACTGAACTACACTTACATAGGCCTGAATAGGCATTCCTATTTCTCCTTTTATTTGAAGTCATTATGGCATTAACTGTCTTTTCTTTACCGAATATTACATTCCATATCGACATTTACTATTGTATCGTCACCTAGGCCTACTTTATATCGTCATTGTATCCAATACGCTGCACAGCAAAAGACTGAGTGCACATTCTGAAAGTTTCATAAAATTGCGGAACCTATTAGATGAGGCAGAATAGTCTAAAATTAGATCTATTTGAAAGCGCGTTGGTACAATGGCCCATGATACGTGGGTATTTGCAGTATTGAATCTGTGAAGTTGTTGTAGACTTATATTTTCATATCGCTGCAATTTTTGCATAGTTGTTGCAGGCTTTTCCTTTCTGGATTTCGTTCGGTGCTACAAATATATTTTCTGGCCCTACTATCATGGTCTAAGTATTTTTTTCGGCAGTATGCGTTTTTAGAAGTGTCTGAAGTTTCTGAAACTGAAAAAATAAAATATCTAGCATTTTACATTTTGACGCATAGGATCTCTTGTACAAGTTTGTACATATAAAGGCATGGGCCTGTAATACTGAAAAGGGATTCTATTCTACAAATAGAGAAAGATAAGAATTTTCTGTTGTCAAGTTCGCCTCTAGATTATGAGAATAAATAGAAGAATTACAGGACGACTGTTTCTTACCCCCAACAAGAAGCTAGAAAATGTGATCCCACCAGAAACCAAAAGCGCTTGCGAATCTAGCAGAATTCTGGCGAGTCATATTTGACTGGAAAACTGTTGAACTGTTAAACAAATAGTCTACCGCTCAGTTCGACGATTGAACCTTGTTAAACAAATTACCATTGTTGCTTAATATATCATTATTTATCTCTGCTTATTATTCTCTATGGTTGTTGTGGTTCGCAGTTTCGTTAACAGCATAAATTTTGCTTTCTTGAAAATCAAAAAAACTGGTGTGATTCTGGATCATGTAATCTTGATTTAGGTAAATGTCTTTATGTTGATAACATAAAGTATGTTTTATCACATACTTAAATTTCTGGTTCGCAGATCTGAGGTTAGTTCAGCAAAAATATGGCTGATTCTGAGTTTTGGCTAGTACATATTTTATATTTGAACAATCCCTGACTAATCAGATGTTGTACGTGTGGGCATGAACATTCTTCTTGAATGCAATAGGAGTTTTTAGAAAATGGAAGTACAGTTTGATGTTGCGTGAGCCTTACCAAAAGATAAAGGAAGTGGTCACAAAATACATTCATGTTCGCATGCCTCCACTCACTGAATCAAATTATTGTCGGAAGAAAACGACGCGAGAGTACTTTAAATCAAATTCAATAAAAACATTACATGTACATAAATGTTACTGCAATTTTCCGCACTATTCCTGTGCTAGCCAAAGTAGTATAGGGTATGACATTCGGCGCATCGCTTCGCTCGCACCGGATGTC